>WBMZ01011574.1:0-126596 GCA_013400975.1 Atrichornis clamosus
TGTCTTTTAAACTAAGACACAGACTCACAAAAATACCGGAAAGCCCAGTACCCTCATACTTTCTATTTTTTTCTCTGAAGAGCAAATTCTCTTCAGAAGAGCATCTGCTAGTCTTGTATACCTCCTAGAGCAGTGCAGGCAAAACAGGCCTGCAGCTCTCTGTTTCCCACCACTATCCTTAAATGTCAAAAGGATGAATTAGTGGAAGGATCCCAGGGCTCAGAGTGATTGACTTTCCCCTGTTCCTTCTGTGGGCCATGGATATGGTTCCTGGGTCTTGCTACTGCGCTTCCCACGTGCTTCATTCCTGCAGCATGGGCTCTGTTTCCCTCACTTAAAAAAAATCAAAACCTATCCTGCTGTAGTTGCTTTTCTTTTTCCCTAAAAACCTAGGAAAAGAGGATATAGATCCTTTGGTGGAGCAGGGATGGGCCTGAGTGATCAAAATGTAGGGGAGCTGTGGACGAGGAACTGCTAAATGCTGGAGAATGCGTGTAACAGATGGCAGACACAGGAAGGAGGCTAAGACAAGGCTTGGACGGCATACAAATTTGCTTTGTAGATTTTCAGGCTGAATGAAATGCATTGCAGAAAGGTGAATAAAGCTTGGACAACACCTACTGCCATATGTACACACTGGGGGCTATTGAAAACCTTGAGAGATTTGAGCCCCTATCTTGCTTGTTTGGGACTTGTTAATTCTTGAGGTTTTGTGCCACTGGCAGTGCTGGATCAGCACAACTTCCAGAAGTTTAGAACTGTTTGGTGGAAACCTTTAAGGACTCTTCCAGGGTATCTTCCCCTGTTAGTTTGGAAGCTTACAGTTAGTGATGGGTTTGACAAGACTTACACCAGCATCTGAGCCTCCAAGCTTACCAGGACCTTTGTTTTCCTTTCAAATCAGCTTCAAGCAACTGGACAGTTACCTATTGACTTTAGGTTTTTTCTTTTCTTGCTTCTGGATTTCAACCTATCTTTTCTTCTTCCTTTTGTGCTTCTAAAATTGATCTTTCCCTTTTCAATTGCAGACTGACCTCCCTGGTTGACACTTGACCTTCTTTTGTTTCTCTTTTGGCTTTCAATTTACTCTTTATTCCTTCCTTACATTGTTTAGTTCATGCTTTGTGTTTTTTTTTTTTTGTGTTTTAGTCAGAAATGTAGGTATTCCATGCCAGAATCTGAGAAATTCACTGAGAAAAATATTCCCCTGCTGAATACAGAGAAAATAGACAGAAATTGAAATGAGGATTTTGGGGCAAGATTCTGTGTAAAACATTCTTTAACAAGAGGAATTTGTAAAAAGGCAGTGGTGATTCTCAGTTCTGGAAATATTGTGGCCTTTGATGAAATAGTCTTGTTTCTTCCAGGAAGGATGTATTTTTTCCTGGTTACAATGGAATTAATGATTTCTCATGTAAAGAACTTGGAAATACACAGAGAAGAAGCTGTTTTAGAGCTGAGGGCTTAAGGGTCCTCATGCTGTGTAGATGTGAAATTGGGGAATGTCAGTGGCTGCTGAACGTGGCTGCTTTCATAGTGACAATGAGGTGGAAGGCTCTGTGTTTTGTTCCCAGCCTCTCTGCTCCTTAAAATGTGTACAAGCCCCAGAGCTGGCTCAGAATGCAGCAAAGTTTAGCTAGTTATGCTTGTCATCAATTATTAAGGGTTTGGAGACAGACAGGAGGTGGGCTGGGGCTGTCAGGGGTTTTGCTGCCTTAGGCAGGCCTTGTTAGAGGATTTCTGTGCCGCGTGGTGTAGAGCAGAGCCGGGGGAACTGGGGCAGCACTGCCTGCTGGGGCTGCAGCTCCTGCCTGCCCTGTGCTGTGCTGGCACGGCCCGATCTTCCCATGGCTAAAGCTGCGTCATTCATGCCCCGCTTTGGTTGCTAAAGGTGTAACATGTCCCCTCCGGTTCCCCAGCCCCTTCAGGCTTGGAGGGCCAGATGCTTATTGCCACAATACACACTGTGGTTCCCTAATTTCTGGGATTTTTTTTTCAGAATTGCTCATAATTGTGCAGAATAACATGTGAAGCTTCTCAGATCAAGGGAAGATATTCTTCCTGTGGCTGGCATGCTCCATTTATCGGCATAATGCCAGACCTCTCTCCTTGCACTCTGCTTTTGTAATTTTTTCTCCCTCCTTTTTTTCCCCTTTCCTTCCTTTGCTGTTTCCTCTCTCTAATAGCTGTATTTTGTCTTTCCTTGTCTTATTCCCTGTTTCCCTGACTGCTGTCTCTTTTTGCTGCCTTTCCTTCTCCAAACATGATCTGCAATTTCTGAGGCTGTGGGAGGGTGACAGTTCAACCTGACTTTTTTCTGTTTATTCTTGACTCCCAGCAGTTGAGTCTCTAAATTATATATTTGGCTCTCTCCTCTCCTAGCTTCTCTTCCTTTCTCTCTCTTTCCATCCATCGCTCCTCAGCACAGTATAGAAAACTCTCTTTTAGAAAATCCACTGGCGTGTACTTGGGGGACTCTCGCTCTCTTGGGGTGCAGGGCAGCCCTGGAGGTGTTTGGTACCACGCACTCATGTGCTCACCACATGAGACACCTCTGGGACAGGCTGCCTTCTCCTCCAGGGCCACATCTCCTGCTCTGCCTCCTGAAGTCCGGGGAACAAATACCAGCGGGAGAGGAGGCCAGGCTGAAGCACGGGTGCGTGGTGCCACTAGGGCTCTCCTCACTAGATGTCACTGTGAGGCTGAGTTTCGCCTGCCACAAGCACCGCAGCCAGGAGAGACGGGTGGTGAGATGGGTGTTGAGTTTTAGGAAGGCCCTGCCAGAAGCAGGGGGCCCGGAAGAGGTTTGCAGGACAAATGTAGAGTTGCTGTAGGTTTTACCCATCCCTAGCAAGTTTTGGGAACAGAACCAGCAAGATGCTTGGGGGGTTTAAGGTGCAAATCCATGCCACTGCCTTTGAACACCCTAAGCCTGTCTGAAAGTCATCTCAGTGATGACTGAGATGGGTGACTCAGGGTGACTTTGCTCAGAGTCGTGCTTGTCTCCTGTCACTCGTGATACCAGTTTGGCAGCAAGTCTCATGCTAATTAGAGTTCAGCCCGAGATCACTGTTTACTGTCCCAACTGCCATCATCCATCTGTAGCCCTGGCCCCAGCATGCCTCTGTACTCTAAGAGACCATGGTGTTGCCTCTCAGACAGGGCTGCTGCGGAGAGGAGCCTTGGGAGGCACTGTGGTAGCCCCCAAAGCCGGTGGGGTGAGTGGTGGAGGGAGGCTTGCCATGGCCCTGTCTTTTCTCCTGCTAAGGAAGCCAAGTGACAAGTGGCAAGCCGGTCATGTGGTCCCTGTTACTGAAGATGTGGGGTATGAGTGCAGGGTGGGCCTTTTATCTCTTGATCTTGACTCCCAGCAAAGTTCCTCTACATCCTAAGACCAGCTGTTTCCTTTCTTGCGTCCTTTACTCCACTCTTTGTTCCTAAAACTTTGTATTGCAAACTGGACCTTAGGATCATGTCTCCAACCTCTGAGTGCAGAACCTGTAAACTGTATCCTAAGGGAGGGGAACTGACTAATAAATGCCCCATGAACCAATATATCTGTGGCACGGATGGTCTTTAGTGGAGTTAGGTTGTTTTATTTTTAAGTTAATCAACTACAACAAAGACACAAGGGAATGAGGGTAATGTGGAAAGCCATGAGCTCCAGGGAAGTATTTTGGTCTGGTTGTGTGTAGGTGTATGGCCTCTTGTCTTGCTGGGTACACCAAGAGTTGCACTGGGGAAAGAGCACACCCCATATTCGTGTTAGCATCCACATGAGTTTCTACCTGGGTGTACTTACATGAATGGAACAGTGCCATGGCATGTGTGGTGTGTGAGCTCCTCAGCTGATTTTGTACAGCCGGTTCACTGCGTGGGGTTTGGATGGCTGTGGGTATCTGTGCACGCGTGCAGCCTGGCTATGTGCATTTCCACGTGCACGTGCATCAATGCTAAAGAGGATGTGAAAGCGACTGGATCCAAACTGCCAGGACCTGGAGCCTTTGAGGCTGGCCAAAGTGATGGGCCGCCCCAGAGGCTTCTCGCTGGGCTCACCTTGGCACGCTCTTCCAGCTGCATGCTGCACTGGAGGCTGAATCCAGCTCCACTTGTTCACGTGCCAAGGCACATTAACAGTCACTTTATCACAGTGCAGCCTGATTAATATTTGATTGTGGCAAATGAAGGAGGGCAGAGAGATTAAATGGGATTGCTAGCTGGGACGGTAGGAGTGGTGAGAGGGAGACTTTTTTGTGCAGCCCAGAGGAGTAGGACTAAAAGACTTTCCTGGAGGAGGAATCAGGATTCCACTAGGTTGGCTACTGTGTGGGATGATGGATGAGGAGCAGGAAGTTGCTTCGACCCTCATACAGATTTAATGGAGTGGACATGGCTGGTTAGCCAGTGCTGATAGAGGGTGCAGGACTTGAAGCAGACCCCTTGGAAAGCTCTCTGCAGGAAAAAATGGACAGATCCAGGCCACAGAGTTCCAAGGAGCAACTTCTGTGTCATCTACTTGATGCACTGGCAGACAGCAGCTCAGTGTCAGTGGTGCCCTGTCAGTGCTGCTCAGCAGGACACGCAGCCTTGCTTTCATATCCCAGGCAGGTGGCTTGAAGCAGATGGACTCTGCCTCACAGAAGAAATTACTCTGGTGCCCTCCCCTTTGCAGAGCTGCCTGAAGTCGCCTGAAGGCTGGGTGGCCCAGCAGGTTTCAGCCAGGCTGGGAGAAGCTGGTCTGGATTGTGGCTACTTTAAGCCTCTCCCAGATGTGATTGTCCCTACCCAAGTATGCATCATTTCCCTTCCCAATTGAAAAGCCAAATGACATTTCCAGGCAGTTTGCAGCTTTTATGATTCACTTGTTTGCTTTTCTTCTGTTCTCTCTTTTTTTATATTTAATTTTTTTTCCTTCTCTCTTCTTTCTGTATTCACTCCTTCCAGCTGCCTGCTTTGAATTTAGTTTGTTTCAAGGGCAGGAGAAATTCATTTTCTGCTTTCCTATTTGGTGCATAATAGGTTCTCCCCCTCTTCCATTCTCTTTCCCTGCCTTTTGCTGAAGTAAAGAGAGATGTCTTGGAAATCTTTCCTTTTTAAAAGCTCCTTCTGCCCTCTTGTAGCTACTTGGCCTCTCAGCTAACAGTGTGGGACAGGTGCTAACACAGTACTCCTTGCTTGATCCAAGAGCTGGAGATACGCTCTTGACATATTGCAGAAAACCAAGTGAGAGCACATCTCACTACAAATTTAGCTAAAACCAAAAGGAAAATAAATATTAGGACAGTTAGAGAGGGACAGGTTTTTCATCATCCCTGGGATATCATCCCTGCTACAGAGCACCTGAGAGCTGTCAGCATACAGGGAACATCTCAGGGTTCAGTGTTGGGACAACAGATATGGGCTGACCCTGCTTGCACCTGGGAGGGGAAGTGTAGCATGGGAGGATTGCAGCCAGGAGGTGCTATGGTCAGTTTACAGCAGACATCTGGTAAATCTAATGTTTTATTCTGGACACTGTGGGTTTTTGTGGTGGATTTAAAACTTCCCAGCTAGACAAAAAGGAACAGAAAGCAACTTCTCAGCTCCCACGGCCCTAGCAATGTATAGGCTCTGTGTGTGTGTGTTTGTGCAGTACTTGCTGGTAGAGCATGTTTGTGAGATGTGGCGTTTATGTTACCTTATATCGAGGAAGAATCGTTTATCTCAGCATTCTAATTATGTTCCATTAAAATGCAAATTTGGGTTTATGCATTGAAATTGTCAGTACCATTGCCATGGCAACAGGAGCTTGAGGGCGGGGAATTGGAATAGGTGGGACTGTGCATCTCTCTTGAAATCCCTCTCAAATACCTCCAGGTAATTGAAATTACAGTGCCCTTCCCCAGGACTTGTGGCACTAGATAATTTGGGGCATCACTGAAGTTCTCCGTGGAGTTATTATAACAGGACAACCTGCCATGCATGTAGGTCACCAGGTAGCTCCCACCAAAGTGGAAGAGATATTGTACAGGTCTGTCAGAAGGATGTGAATCCTTCCTGTTTGACCCCCCATGCAATGCTTCGTTTGAAGTTGTGAAGAAGAAAGAAGAAATGCCTAATGGCTTCACAAATAGTCCACCTGGAAGCCCTTAGATGCTGCCACAGTTATTAGAAGATTTAAGTGCTGTCTGTACTTTCAAACCCACTCACCTCCAGTCACATGGCCAGTCAAGCTGTCTGCATTGGCAATGTCCTTCAGCAGTGAGTTCCCCTGGCCAATCACCCTTAGTACAGGATTATTAGTCTTCCCCATGTCACAGCCTTGGGGACCTGCTCCTTTCTCTGTTTGTTTTGTATGGCAAGATGGTGTGAATCTGTATCTTCCTCCTCCCTTTACCAAGTACAGACGGAACTCCTGAAGCTTGTCTTCTTCCCGTTTAAGAATCGAGTGAAGGGGTTTAAGGATGCTGGGTGGAAGTGAATGCTGAGAGAGATTGAGATATGGCTGAGTACATTTTACAGGGGAAAAATGTGCCACTCTATTTTGGCTGTTGACTGAAAAATTTGATGATAAATAAAGCATGGTGAGTTAATTCCCAAACCACAGTGGCAGCTGGGCAGGAAAGACAAGACTAAGTCTGTTTTCTGGCTCCTCATCCCTGATAAGAGGTTTACAAAATCATCTGATACCTCATTCTGGTTTTGTCAGGGGATTGTTTTTTCCTGTGCACTGGGAATCTGATTTGCTGATAGTAAAATCTAGATACAGTCTTATGAACCTGGTGATCCAAACTTCATATTTCTGTTGAATATAATTGACTGGGAAACCTGGGGGCCGGTTACCATCCATTTAACAGTAAAATAAGGAGGAAACATTCAGAGCAGGCTTTAGTTCAGCCTAGAGAGATTCCAAGCAAGGAGAGGTAGTCAGGCACTGCCTCTCTGCTACAAGACAGAGAGTGGCAAACAGGAGTGAGTTCAGTGGAGGGCCATGAAGATGATTAGGGAGATGGAACACATAACATGTGAGGAGCTCCTGAGAGTCCTGGCTTTGTTTAGCCTGAAGGAGAGCAATTTAAGGGGGATCTGACTGATAAGGCAGTGGGGGATATGTGTAGGGAAAATGGAACTGGACTCTTCCCAGAATTGTGCACCCAGGACAATAGGCAGCAGTCAAGTTACAGCTAGGGAAGTTCCAACTCCATATGAAGAAAAACATAATCATGAGGGTGGATCAGATGTGAGATGGTGACCCAGAGGTATTTTGGAGTCTGCCTCCTTGGAGATACTCAAAACTCAAGCAGACAAGGCACTGAGCATCCTGCTGTGGCTTTGAAGTTAACCCTGTTTGAACGGGGACTGGAGGCCTCCAGAGATACCTTTCGACACCAGTCATTCTGTGGGCTCCCACTGGGGGCAGGTTCTGTGACGCACGGTCAAATGGGAAGCCCACACTGCACTTTCTTCTAGAATGAATCACAAGCAGAAGTGATCTGCCAGCTTCTTTTGCTGCAGAAAGCATGACCCTGCTGTGGACCATCAGCTTCTGCACTGGGGGAGTTAGATCTGTGCAGTGAGCACAAAAATGATGGGGCTGGGCAGAGCTCTGGATGCCACGAGAATGAGGAACGTGTCACTTGCTCCTTCCACACTAAGCAAACCACTGACTTGAGGAGATTGGCGTCCCAAGAGTGACATCTGATGGGGAACGAGGGATAGGACTAAAATAGTCCATCTTACATCTGAGACTTTCTCAAGGAGCAGATTAAAAATACATGATGGAGAATGTCCTTCCGTTCCAAGTGGAGAAGATGGTAGGGGGAAAAAAGGTGATATTTGAACTTCTGCATTTGATGTGGCAAGGAAAGGCACGGAAGTGGCTGATACCTGAAAGCAGAACAATGAATTTTGGTTTAGGTGTGAAAGAAGCCGTTTCACCATGTTCAATATTATTATCATTAAGCTGATCAGCTTCACCAGCAAGGAAGATACTGAGAATCAGAGTGAAAATATTGTAGGGGATGTAGAGGAACACACATTCAAAATAACTGTGTTTTGGAGAAGACTTGCCAACAAGTGCTTACAGAGGGAAAGACAGAAGGTGAGACAGAGACCAGAAGAGAAAGTGGAGAAGGGAAAATGACAGGGTGGAGAAGAGTGGGAGAAAACAAAATGTCTGTAATTTCTGTAACTCTCCATCCTGCTTCCTCACTGTTCCTTCACATACACAAGTTCTCTCCCTTCCCTCAGCTGTGCTGAGAAACTCAGATACGCCCAGCAGCATCCTGGTGGCACTCTGTTTCCTCAGGATGAGCTGAGGGGCTTCAGCCCACAGCCTCTGCCCCACATGCCTGCCTGCAATTCCTGACTCCCACCCTCCTCTCCACCTCCCCAGCAAAGCACTCTGCTTTAGAACAGAGATTTTGTGCCACATCTCCTTCTAAAAGGCACACCAAGGTGCAACAGAGGCTTCCTCTCTTACTGGGCTGAGGTTTTAGTGACTGGGAAGATTTAACCCTGTGTCAGCTGATATGAAGGAGCTTTCCAAGCTAAGGAGTAAATACCTACTTTGCTAATGTTAGCAAGAGATGGGTTTTGCCTCACTGATTTGGGGGAAAAGCAGACAAACTCACTGACCCCATGTAGTGCCTCGTCAACCCACACTTCTGTAGTGATTCATGTGACACTGTGTGGAAACAACCTTACCGGACAGGTTAGCATTGCAAAATATCATATTTAAGCTTGCCTTTCCCAAAAGATGTCTTTTAGTGGCAATCAGGGCAGAGGTGCCGAGACCTCTAGCAGAGGTGTCAGAGCCAGGTGATGCTTTCCCTCAGCATGTGCTCTGCCCCTTCATCTGCAAACCCAGGCTGCCTGTGCACCCGCACTCATTCAGACTGGTGGGGATGGCAACACTGCACTCTCCCACAGCCATTTCCTCGTCCTCCCTTCCCTCAGCCTGCCAGAAACAGATCGCCATGGGCTGCTTTCCTCTCACACCCTTGGCTGTTCTAACATATCCTCGGGGAAGGTGTAAGACCGGCTGTGGCGATAAGATTGTGATCTTTCTCTTTCCTTTTTTGTTTTTTTAAAAATTGTCAGTGGAGTTTCCCTTGCCGTTTTCAGCAGATCTAAAAAAAACCCTTCATCGAATATTCAGCATCTTCCTGGAGCTCGGCGGTAGCCAGCGGGGGCTGTGGGTACGCACTTGCAGAGGGGATGACTCACGAGTCCTGTCTTGTTCCTGGGCCCCCAAGACTCCTCTGCTTCTCTCCCTTTCTCTCTGCCAGCAGTTTGTGCTGATGGGACTGTGGCTGCCAGCTCTGATGGGGCTCTTTTTGCAGCAGTGCTGGAAAGAGAGGGGAAGAGGGCAGGAAAGAGGCACCCTGCTCCTTGCAGGCTGCAGGGTGGGATGGAAAGGGAAGTTTTCACTGGAGTATGGAGACTATCAAAGGAGGATGCCTGGAGGCTTTATATGTAATGCTGGAGGTGGGCTAGGGAAGAAATCTGATTGGGAGATGTGGTGATTTAAGAAACCCTGATTCAAAACCTCCTGTACAGATCCCACTCAGCTACTCCAGGCAACTCCCCCATCTCTTCCCACAGCTCTCGGTTCAAGCTCTCTCCTGATGGAACCTGAGCCAATGCTGGCTCATTTTCACACCCTGTTGCTTGGTCATTGACTAAATTAAATATAAATTACTTTTTTCTTATTAAAAATAGTGGTGAGAACAGCAGCTTTTAATTGGAAGCAGCTACTTGGCCTGTCGCAGCAGTGAAGGGTATGCAGGTGGTTTGATGAGGAGGATGAGGAGGCCGGGGGAGGTGCTGAGTCACAGGTGGCACCTTTTCGTGGGCACCTGGGAGGGCACAGGTGTGGGTCCCTGTTTGGGTGTGTCACCAGATGATGTGGTGTGACCTGCTCTGCTCCTTCGCAAGAAGAGAGGCTAAAAAGACCATGTGGTGGCCTCTCCCTTTGGGGTTGTCCATCAGCTGCCAGCCCTGGGAAGGGGGGGCCATGCTGTTAGGTGAAACTGGTCTTCTTCAAGGGATCCACTATCGGTCCCTTGTGGTTGAACAGGAAGAGCTGGTTTTGATACCCTTCTCCTCATGGGCTGCTGAGAGTGTTGCTTGCTTGTTAGGATGCCTGGCACAGCCTGGCCTTACCTCTCTGGGAGTTTGTCCTTCACAGCCCCTCAGTGAACTGGTAAGCTGAGAAAAGACCGTGAATGGCTTCACTTGTACATCTGTCGGGCCTTGGGGAAGAAGAAGTGTGTCTGTCTGAAAACACTGTTTGACTGCTCTCCTGCCCCTCAGATGAGCAGAACAGGAGCTGTGCAGGAGGCAAAGCTGTTCTGAATCCTCTGGGAACATGAGGAGCCCTGGCAGGTGCACTGTTTTGGATCTCTGATTTCTGCTGTTGCCCAGTTTTATTTCTTTTCTCTCTAAGCTCCTCATTGGTCGTCTCTGGGAAATGTAACCTGTGACCTCAGCCTTCATAACTGTGTCAGCCCTGTGGGTCAGGAGCACCTGGGGCCCCTTTTCTGCTGGTGACATCTCCTGGTTACGTGCTGACAGGTAGTCAGGACTCATTGTCTCTGAAAGAAACCAGGAAAATAAGCTTGTGTTTGAATCCCAGGTGCAGAGAGGGTTTGCCTGTCGAAGCCAATTCAGCTGCTGCTCTGCCTGGCAGTGTTATTCTATTCTACAGGCTCTTACTTTGCTCTTTTTTTGTTTTGCTTGCTTTCCCCCTCACTCCTCTCCTTCTCTCTTCCTCTTTACCTAAGCTGCCTCCCAGCAGAGATTGGCTATTAAACCAACTGTACTGCACACAAACATTAGGAACCAATGACACTGAGCACTTGCCTCTGTTGCAGCAGTAGGACATCAGGAGTCTCCAGGAGCATTATCTGCCAGGGAGTGTGTCTGTGCTGGCAGAGTTGACGAGCTGCCCCTTGCATCCTGCAAGCCGAGGTGTGACTCTGTACTGCTTCAGCTGCCAACATATGGGCGTGCAAATTTCTGACATTGTCCATGGGGGCAACAGCTGCTGTGTGTCAGTGCATGTTATGTGCAGACTGGTGACAGTGGAGGAGGTGCCCAGCTCCCTCATGCAGTTGTACAAGAGCCAGGGTAAGTCCAACCCCAGTGTAAAAACTGTGTGAGCAGGCCTGGGTTCCCCTCACCTGTGGCCGAAATGTAAATGCGGATGCACTTGTTCTATCTTCTGGCATTATGGGAGCACTGGCTGGAAGGGCAGTGGTGTAGAGGAAGCATTATTGGTATGTCTGTGCTTGTCACAGTGACAAGGGCATGGAGTAGGGGAGGTTTAGAAATGCTGGAACTCAGCTTACAGCAGCCCCCTTTGAAGGTGAAGAAGGGTGGGAGGTTTTGGTGTAGTAATTTTTTCCCCTTGAAAAGTTTATTTTCCTTTCATGATGGCAATTTCTCAGGTGTCTGAACTATGGAGAGTGTGTGGTGGCATCCTTCTGTGCAGTGATGATGATGGGGTCGATATGGATGAGAGCGGTGAAAGTCTGGGCACTGGCCAAATACAGGCATTATCCTGGAGGAAGAGGATAGAGGAGAGAAGCAGGTCATCAGAAGAACAGACTCAAATGGGTTTTATGAGTTAATTTTTATCTGAAGGAAACTAAATGCCTTTCCCAGATAGGCACCAATGATTTGGTCATGGTTGTGTTTAGAAGCTGTGTTGAGGTGGTCGTGGATGTGGTGGCTCCTCAGCACAGTAGTGCAGGATGCTTGGTACTGGGAGACCTGGGGAGAGTGACGTGGTTAGTGCACAGCAACCCATGCTGCTGACAGGCTGGGGGCCCACAGGCCTTTGCAGGGGACAGAATCAGCTGAGGGGGGATCATTCTTCATGCACTGAAGGGTCAGTGCCTGCTTGGAGTATGTCTCACTTTAAGACTGCTTTCCTCACAAACTGGTTCCCCCTTACTGTAACTTGTTGGACTTCCAGGGATTTGCCCAGGAGTGGGTTAAACTTCCTCATTAATAACCAGACTGATAAAAATCACTGGAAAAGGTAAATGAAATGCTGCTCTGACACATTTCATGCAGAGGGGGAGGCAAATTCTCCAGACTGGAAAGCCATTGTCTCCCAGGGGTTTTCAGATATCACATCCTCGATGGAAGCAAATAGGACATGCCCAGCTACTTGAGAGCATCTGGTAATGCTGCATGGAGGGAAGGCACAGGGACAGATTGGGGCCAACACTGCTTTTTGATTTTATTTTGGGAGAGAGCTTCACAGAGAGAGGCAGGCACTGTTTTAATTCTTGAGCTGAAGAATCAAGTGCAAGGGGCAGAGACAAGACCAGCTGCAGGGCTTCTAGCGGGGAGACTCCATGCGTGATGAGCAAGGGAAGGGAACAGTGAATCAGCCCCTGCAGGAAGGGGTGACAGACCCAGGCTTGGAAAGATCATCAGTGCCCAGTGGTGAACACTCAGACATTTTCTTAGCAGGAGCAGCACCTCCAGAGACTTATTTCCCCGTCACATAGCCTACAGTATTAAAACAAATTAAAAAATGGTTAGGGAGGTATTTCAGCTACCTCTTGCTGTTGTCAAGGCAGCTTTGTAGCAGGCAGTGTGAGGACAGGCAGCAGAGGCTGACTGGCTGCTGCTGGGTGGAACATGCCAGTGGGAGATCACGCAGAAGGGAGTGGTGGGCCAGGGTTTGGAACATGGGGTCCTGCTATAAGCCCCTGAATCTTCATGCTAATGCTCACCTTTGCCAGTGGCAACCAGGCAGTCTGCAGCAGATCCTTCCCTTTCCCCTGTGCCTCTACCCTGAATCTGTTCAGAAATTTAAAAAAAAGAGATGTTGAAGGGGGGAAGATGTGGGAAAACTGCCTTGGAAAAATAACCCTGCTGTAATATAGGAAAAATTGTGTCTTATTTTAAAAGTTGAAACAGACTCAGTTTAGAAGGAGGAACATTAGGGAACACTTCAGGGAAATCTTTAATCTGGTAGCAGAATCCATGAGAAACAGTGTAGGAGAAAAAGACCTGAGGGAAATGAAGATACAGAGATGCATTAGCAGATAAATAGCATGTAGCAGTCTCTGGGCACTTCCCCATAACTGTGCTCTGGCAGGACCATCTGAGTCTTCCTTTCAGCAACTCCAGCTCTCTGGTAGAGGAAGAGAGGGATGCACTGCTCGGGTCTCCCTGTCCCCAGCTCAGCAGAAGCTTTCCCTTGACCTGGTGTCTAATTCTAATATCCAGAGCTTGTTCCTTTAAGCATTTACATCTCCAATCAGGCTTCCAATCCCACTGCCACGTGGAGCCATAAACAGGGATAAACACTAATTATTATGGTAAATAGCTTGGCCTTGTGTTTTCTGGTTACAGTATCATGGTAATTATTTCCGGCTCCCTGCCTGTGTGCTCCTGCTGCCTGATTTTGTGCTCTGTACATCCTTGCCAGTCTGATTATTGCTGGACACATTAAAATTGGCAATTGCTCTCTCTTGTCTCCCATCCATGTCTTGGCGGGGGACTGGCCTAGGCTGGTTTCACCAAGGTGATCGGGAATGATGGAGCATCACACAGCTCTCTCTCTTCTGGGAGCTGTACCTTAATGTGCAGGATACAGGGCCATGCTGAGATAACATAGCACAGCATTGTCAGGGAACCCACTGCTGGTCATCAGGGCTTTGTAAAATATGGGAAGAGAAATGGCCAGCTGGGCAGCTCCTGTGGGTCCCATTGCTGAGGCTTTTTTCTCTCTCCCTTTTGTCTGCCTTGCTTCAGCAAACATCTTTGTCTCTAACAGAGGGTGTGACTTCAGCCTGGGTTTTGGCCCAGCAGAGACGGATGTGCACGTACACATGAGCGTACATGAGGTGGCTGAAGGTCCTGCCTGCTGGGGAGGGACAGATCAAAGACTCCTCATCTTGGTCTCTTGGCAAGCATCCCAAGCTCAGCTTCTCTCAAATGTGGCCTGGTTGCCTTGGCATCTCCATACGTGGGCTGCAGCCAGTGGAGAGTCTGTGGGTTCAGGGGCCTGTGACCTTCTGAGCAGTTGTGGGGAGTCTGTTCCAACATGTGAGCCAGGACTCTCATTTCTTTCTCAGTTCCTCCAAGTTAAGAGTCTCTGTTTTGCTGTGTGTTGTGCTTTTGTCTTGCTCTGCTCTTCCCCAGCATTCCTGACTCACTTTTTCCTTCTGAATGTCCCTTCTCAGCCACCCTCCTGTACACTACAGTAGGTATGTGTCTGTGGTTTTATTTCCATCCAGCCCTTTCTGATTTCTGACGCACACAAATTGGAGGCACTGGAGGCAGCTTCTGGGCCTGGGGTAATTGCACATTCACTCCCTCTGTTCCAGTGGCTAGGATATTAGCATGAGCAATTTGTTAGAACCCTCTCTCAGGTCCTGTTTTATTCATGGTTTCACCTGTGAAATGTCACTAAAATGGTTGTGTGTTCCCAGTAGCAGCTGAACTCTCCCCTCTCTCCCTCATGGAGGCACACTGCCTTGTAACCCCTGTGGGCCTGGTGGGTTGGATTTTGCAGCACTGTAGGGCTCATTGGCAGATGCATTGGCTGCTCCTGATGTACACAAGCATATGCCTTAGCTGACCCAGTTTTTTATTTTGCTGGAGATATATGGGTGTTATTATTCACAAAGTGTTGCAAACACATGCTGGGCTCTGTGAGACTCTCAGGAAGACAAAATAAATGGGTATTGCTTGGGAAGAAATGGCCAGGGGAGAAACAGCTGCTGTTTCTCCACAAAAAGCACTACAATAGCAACACTCGATTGTGGTGGTGGCCACAGGCAGTTGGGATTAGACACCCACAGTAGACAGGCCTGGCTGTGTCCCCAGGATGTCACTGACTTCATATTCATCTCAGGATGATCAATGCATGCATTGCTCCCAAGAAGTTTGGGCTGGCCTGGTTTCAAAGCCCCGAAGTGCAGGATGATCCTCTGGCAGTCTGTGCATTGTATGCCTTGCCCTCCTTATCACTAAACGCCCTGTACTGCAGTGTAAGCCCATTGTTGCTTCTGTCCACTGTGGACACTAAGAATGGAGAACACTTCTCCTTTTTTAGCAAACTTGTATGCAGTCGAAGACTGTTACCGTGCCCCTTCTCAATCTTCTGTAGGCTGAACAGCTTCATTTTGCTCAATACCTTTCTGGTAGGTCATGCTTTCTGCATCTCTGCTCGTGGTGGCATGATTCTCCCAGCTATTTGGAGGAGTGCTGTGCTCTCCTCCCCCATCACTCTGAAGCTGATGGAAGAAAACCTGTTCATCACTCATGGAACTGTAAGTCCTCACGGAGAGGCATGCTATCCTTCATTCCTCAAATACAACTTTGACTGCATGTCATTTCCCAAGACAACTGAAGTCATTCATCAGATTTGCCTCACAAGGCTTGGATTGGAGTGCATTGCTGTTCACTAAGGCAATTAATTCTAGCTAAATCTTGGCTTAGATGTGAGCCAAAAAGGTGTCTAAAGGAAAACTGATTTTATGCCTGTGTGTGTGTCTCCTTTTGAAACTGTCTGTAGTGTTGATATAAGGGGCGGAGAACCTTTCAATTCATTCTGTGTAGCTCCCATGCTTCTTGGAAAACCATCTCAGCAGTGGAAATCCACTCTACTGCTTGGGGAGTTTTGCAGTCAGCAAATAGATGAGCTTTCTGTGGGTGGCTGCCTTTGAGATCAACCTTCAGGTCCCCAACATACCTGGGGGACTGTGATTTTGTTTCTTCCACCCAAAGTGCAAAATGACATAGCAGGATTCTGTCAGTCTCACCCTTCCACAGTTTTTTATCCCTACAGTTTTTTATCCCCGCTATCCTATGGGCTAGCAGAAACTCATTCTCCTCTGACATCTCATTTTCTTCAAGCACCTGTGACCTGGTCTTCACCTTCATCCTCTTTCTGCCCACTTATAGAATCATAGAATTAAAGAATGGTCTGGGTTGGAAGGACCTTAAAGATCATCTAGTTCTATGGGCAGGGAGACCTTCCACTAGACCAGGTTGCTGAGAGACCGTCCAGGCTGGCCTTGAACACTCACAGGGATGTGGGGCATTCACAGCTTCTCTGGACAACCTCTTTCAGTGTCTTACCACCCTCACAGTAAAGAATTTCTTCCTAATCTCTAATCTAAATCTATCATCTTTCTGTTTGAAGACATTGCCCTTCATCCTATCACTATAGTCTGTGATCATCTTTTCTGCAGGACCTCTTTAAGTACTGGAAGGCTGATGCAAGTTCTCCCTGGAGCCTTCTCTTCTCTAGGCTGAACAGCTCCAACTCTCTCAGCCTTTCCTTACAGGGGAGTGCTCCAGCCTTTGGATCATCTTTGTGGCTTTCCTCTGGACCTTGTTGAGTCAGTCTGTGTCTTATGCTGGGGGCCTTACCTGAGCAAAATATTCCAGTACTTAATGCTGCAGGCTTGGCATATCTGCCTTGGCTGAAGTCCTCTCCTCGGCCTTGGTCTCGTCTCCCTGATGCTGTAGTTCCCAGCTTTAAAAATGTTTTCTTCCCTGCTTGCTTTTCCTTTTACTGCTTTGCTTCCTTGTGATCTCACCCCCGTGGCTGCAAGAGCCCGAGCTGGCACCCCTGTTTTGGTAGCCACCTGCCTGCACCTCTTCACTGCTCCTGCTCCTGCTGTACACAGTGGAAATGTCACCTGTCCTCTCTCTCCTCTCTCCTTCCCTGCTTCCCATGCCCTCCCTCCCTCGTTTCCCTCTCTGCCGAAAGTTCAACTCGTATGCAATGACGCATGCAGAAGCAGTAAGCGTGTGCTCAAGACATATAATAAGCACTTGGCTCTTACAGTCTGCGTTTCAGCCTTGGGCTCCAACACGCTTCAGCAAAATGATTGAGATATTACCCTCTGCACAGAGGGGGAAGGTGACTCACACAGGGATGCCCAGCCTGCCTGTGCCCGAGCTGGGAAGAAAATGCAGGTAGCCTAATCCCTACCTGATGCTCCTCCTTGGATAGGCAGTCCTGTCTGTCTCTGGATGTGTTTGCCTGAGAGACATCTCCCCACTGGTGACGGATGTACATGTGGAGATGCCCCTGTGTGGGCACAGACTGACCTTGTTCTGACTGTGAATGCTTGTGCACATGTGTAGGCAGATATGTGAGTGCTGGAGGGCATTTCTAGGCATAGACAGGCCTCCTGGCCCCGGTGGCTTTCATAGCAGCTGTGCTCTCTGCCTGGCTACTTTTCACACTCCCATGGTGGCCAGGGAAGGGGGATGAGGAGGGTCACCAGGGACTGATGCCAGCAGGGAGGCTGGGAGACAAGAGTGGGAGACAGAATTTGTGCCTGCTGTGCCACAGCAGCTCTCTGGCTAACAATGGCTTTATCCCAGCCCAGTGCTGGCTCCTGAGAACTCTGTGTTGGACTTGGAGTGCCCCAGTTAGCTTGACAGTCAGCCCACTTAGTAGCCACACATCTTGTACATGCAGCCTTCTCCCAGGAGTTTTGTGTGGCAGCCTTTTTGCCAGGGAGGATGGTGCTGCACTGTCCTGATTTGCAGATGAGAGTGAGCACTTCTGAAATGCTCCTGGCCAGTTTGGGGCCCTCGCCTGAGCCCTGCTCTCCAGTTGACATCAAGGAAGCTCCTCTTTGAGATGGTGGTTCTGGATTACTGATGGAGACAAGAAACCCTGTGTTTTTTCTGTCTTCACACAGAGTATTTAGTGGGTCTCTTCTTGATGTATTGTGGGGAGCTCTTCCGCATGGAACTCTTCCTACTCTTCATCTCACAGTTGTAAGTGCTGGAGTCCTTTCCTTCCTGTTCAACCCACTAGCACCTGCCTGCTCTGCACATTGCTGAGTCTGACCTCATGTGTCCCAGTGGGCTTCAGAGTAGGAGAAGGAGAAAGCAGCTTTTCCCCTCAAAGCCTGTGCAGCAGGGAGGGTAGGATGGGGTGGCATTGGTGCTTGTGCTGCAAGCTGGAGATAAACCCTGCTGTCCTTGCCCAGGCCTCCTGAGCAGCCCTTGGGGATATATACAAGGCACACTGCAGTGCCATGCAGGTTCTACCTGGGCACCGGCACTGGTGTGGCATTGTCAACAGGACAAACTGGTTCGGCCGAGCGTGCATCCCCTTCAGCTTCGGCTGTACTGTGCAGCCCGGGGTGCTCAGACAGACCATTCTCCTTGCTCCATCCTCACCCAGTGCAGAACTCCTCCCCTGCAGTTTTGGTGTGCTCCAAGCACTCCCTTCCCACTGTCTGGCAAAGGGCTGGCAGGGGGATCGATGAGCCCAGGGAGCGGGTGTGCCTGTGCTGACGGCTGGGTCAATGGTGTGAAGCCATGGAAAGAGGCAGGAGCCCTGCATCCAAGTGCCAGCCTGATGCAAAGTGACAGAGCAGAAAGAGTGAGCGACAGGGAAGGTGGGAGGCAGGATGAGAGTGATGGAGGAGCTGGGGGAGGGGAGTGAGAGACTGGGCTGTAATCTGGGAGAGAACAGCAAACTGGCTTATTATTAACCATAACCCCTGTCCCTTCCTAACCTTGCATCTGATAAACTGTTCTCTGATTCTTCTTTATTTTTGTGGTTTTTTCTTTTTTTCTCCCTCAGGCACTGCTGTAACTCAAATTTATATCTTTCTGTCTATTCTATTTTCTTTCTTATTTGGAAAATGTACTGAAGAGTACTGTGGGACTTGGGAAGAGTTAGAAGCACAGGGTATGCCACATTGGATCAGTTGCTCTACTTCAAGATCTTAATTTCTGCCCATACCTCACCTTCACAGAAAAATTAAAATGCCCATCCCAGTGAAAAATACAGCTGTGTGATGGAAGGTTTGGCAACAAACACCTTCCTCACTCTCCCCATGGCAGTGCACACCTTGAGGTGTCAGATTTGGTTTTCATTTGATATTTGGTATCCAGGGGATCTCCCAGCTGGGTGTTGGTACAGGATGACCCACTGTGTGGGTGTTGAGCTGGGACTGGGCAGACCTGGATTTGCATCCACTCTGCGGGGTGATCTTGGATGGATCATCTTTCTCTGGACTTCAGTTTCCTTGTCCCTGAGATGAGAAGTAACTAGATATGTTCCCTTCATCAAATGCTTATATAACTTTTCTCCAGCTGAAAAATGCTGGAGGAGATTCCTTGTTTTGTACTTTAACAATAGAACTTTAACAGCAGCCTCTAGACCTGGAAAACTCCTTGCTGGTAGCATCAGGTACCACTGATGAGGGGGAAATCAGTATGCACCATGCTTCAGATAGAGCTGGAAAGAGATAATATTGGGGAGATAATCACCCCAATGGGAAAGGTCCCTCTCAGCTTTTATCCTGGGGATTTGATCTTGTTTCTTCTTGCTCCGGAGACCAGAGTAAGGATTGTTGGGTGAAATAAATTTTCAGTTGTGTTAGAGAGCAGGTGAATCTCAAATCTTTCATGTTGTCCCTGTTTATGCTTTCGATTCAGGAAAAGGCATCTTCTCAGCCACCCCTCCACTGCAGTGGTGAGTCCTACAATAAAAAGCACATTTTCCTTTTCAATCCTGTATTGTTTTGTGCCTTTAGTCCACAAGCTTCTCTGCCAGAGGGTACAGTATGATGGGAAAAGGTAGAATCTGTCAGCATTTTAGGCGTCCTCTATCATTTGCGCTGGAAGTTATCTACTGCCTTCCCTGGGCTTGTACTGAAGGAAAAGCTGATTCTCAAAGTCATGCCTTTCCTGAACCGTGGCAAATGTGAATGGGTCTCACCTTTTTGCTGATCTTACTCCACATAGACTTCCCACCTCAGTGCTTTTCCTCTTTTGCCCTTGGTCCCAGGACTTCTTGGCCCAGGCTATGTTGTGCAAAGCCATCACGAGGTGGCACCACAAGATTGCCTTTCTTGTTATCTTGCCTTTGTAAATCTTCCTCCTTTCCTTTTACTGGCCCCATCAGTGCTCTTATTTTTCCACCTGTTGCTATTCCCTGCCACTCCGCTGAGTGCAGACGTTTGTCTGGTTTTCATTGGAGGTTTCCCTGGCTCCAAAGCCAGGTGAGATAAAGCAGCTGTGCAGAATGTGGCACAGAGCCTCAAAGCATTAAGGTCAAAGTGATGGATGGGTGATGAGAAGGACTATCTGCTATCTGAGGTGCGGATTTGCTCTCTTATTTTTATTAAGGCACAGTGAACATGCCTGAGAGGACACTCCAGTCTCCCCTGGGGTGCTCTGTAGCCCTTGCTGCCTTATTCTCTGCTCCCTGGAGTAGCTGCTGATCAAAGGATGCCTCTTGCCTGCTCTGGCCTCCCTCTGTCTGTGTGAGGGCAGGCAGGGGCTGCCTGACAGAGCCAGGGAGCACAACTGTGCCAAGAGGGTGTTGGATCTCTTGGATGCTGTTGACCTCAGCCTAGATAGAGCCAGTCCCTCTGCAGCAGGCATTTTGCAAACATTTACACTTGTCAGTTTGCTTGCACTCTCTAAATGAAGTGCTGGTCCTTCTCGCATGGAGGGTGATCTATGCAGGCTCTCCGTGTTGTCCTTTGAATGATCAGTGGGGTGAAGCAGGTCAGAATGGCTCAGCTTTGATGCTTGCCCACCAGCTGGGAAACCAGCTCTCTAATATTTTGAGCAAAAATGAGAAGATTTTGAGCAAGATGACAAATAGGTACTGTATGAGGCAGTCCATTAGTGACCGATGTACCTCAGTCTAGGTTCAAACCCAAGGGATGCCTTGGGGAACCTCAGATTCAGGTTTCACTACGGGGTCCCACAGACCTACATCTAGAGAAGATTCATGCAGGCCTTTCGAACAAAATGCTCCTCTTCGCAGCAGCTGCTTAGCAAACTACAAAGGTGATCTTCCTTTCCTAGACTGAGCTGTTGTGTTAAATTGAATCCCATCCCTTGGAGAACTCTCCCTCAGATGCACACTCTCTCATTGTGTTTTCCTTCTCCACTGTTACTTGTCATAAACCCACCTTTTTGTAAATGGTCTGTGTTTCCCATCTAGAACCTGTCTGTCACCATAGTTCAGAGTTGCCCTGTGTGGGCAGAGATTTCTTTTTCTCTTGCACTCTCTTTGTTTCTCTTCTCTGCTGGAGGGATTAATTTATAACTTTCCCCTTGCCCCTTTCTGAGCTCGTCTTTTTTTAACATCCCCTCCTTTGCTGTTTTGGGTGAGGAGGGGTGAGGTGAGGGGATATCCCGACTTGCAGGTATTACAGATCCACAGTGGCCTTCCGTACAATCAGAAATGGTCCTTGTGTCCTTAACCATGTATTTCAGCTCTGCTACACCACTCTGAACCTGTAATTTTGGAAAACACAGACAGATTTGTGTGTGTGGAGGTTGCTTTCCTACAGCATCGTGTGCCTCTGCACTTCCTGTCTCCGATGTTCCACTTTTCGAGGGGCTTCTCTAAGTGCCTTCAATGTGTAAGATCATGCTGTGTTTACCAGGTGGTGGGAAGGGATGGCAGCATGCAGCAGAGAGGAGGAGTGGATGTGTGGGACCCCTCTCTGCGGGACCTTGGACCTCCTGTGGTGCTGACGGACAGGTTGCAGCCCATGTCTGAAACATGATGTTTGACAAATGAAAGAGTGACCATGGCACCATCGTGCCATAAATGTGCAAGATATGAGTGAGGGTGTAGGGGAGGGTGCTTTGTAGGGTGCCAGCTATGTGAGTCCTCTGCTCTGGCAAGTGAAAATAATTGTGGAGGTCTCATACAGGTGCCTTTTGCCAATGACAAAGTTCTTTTTCTGGTTTCAGAAGTGGAGAATAGCTGGCAGAGGCTGTCAGCCCTTCCTCATGGAGCACCTGATGCCCAGCTGCTACAGCTATGGCCTGAGGTGTGTTGACCAAGTGGCGTTATGCCCCGGGCCAGTGGGCTGGAGAAGACAGGGATGCACCCTGCCAGCCCTGGGACACATGGGTGAGGTCAGGAGTGGAGCTCCATGCTGGAGCAATGGGACAAGGGACTCCTTTGAGGGAACTAATGTCCATTCTGAGAGCCATGTAACCGTCGGGACCAGGGGATCAGGAGGCGTCATGGGATCCGATTGCAGGCACCACGGCTGGGAGCGCTGGGCTGGGTCTGAAATGCTTTGGCAGATCTGTGTGAGGAGCTGTGCTTAAGAGCCACAACACTGAATCATTTCCCAGAAATCCCCTGTCAGTCTAACCATAAACACCAGAGTGGAAGGTGGGGACATGTGTTTCTTCAATTTCCTACAATAAAGCAAGCATAAAGGGGATTAGGAAGGCAGTGCTGGGGGAAAAGAGAGAGATTTAGAAGGGAAGGGAACATTAAGATTTAGAGGGATAAAATGCAGATTGAAGTTGTTGGGCCAGAACAGAACTTCTCAGTCTATATATTTAGCTCAGTGAGGTATATAAACAGAAACCTACAGCCAGCTCAGCCACTTCTCCCCCAGTGGAGTGAGTCATCAGCCCTTGGATCTAAAGTTAGGTTCACGTCAGAGCTTACACTCTCTCTCTCATTTTATTTTTCTTTTTCTATTTTGAGGGGTGTGGGAAAAGCTGGGCACTGTCTCCTGGAAGCAGCAAATATAAACCCACAACAGCAACAGATGCAGGACCTGATGTCTTACCTGGGAGCACTGGGACAAAGACTGCTTTCTGTCTGACTGCCTCTCTTCCATGCTGCATGCCTGGGAATGAGCTCAGTCAACATGCAGCCATGGCTAATCTGGGCACACTGAGGGGTCTGTGCACTGTGCAGATGATCTGGAGGGTAGAATGGGCTGCAGAGCCATTCCTGGGTCCACAGTAACAGGATTCTCAGTGTTTGGCTCCCACGTGCTGTGTAAGAGGGCAGGATTTGCCATCAGGCTTGGCAACAAGGGCTGGGACTGGATCAGCCTGACAGGAGGCAGGATGTTGCCTGTGAGACTTGGCTAGAAGATGCCTTTAAATCCAATGTAGGTTGCTGCCTGGTGGGCTCAGCCCACAGTCACCTGCAAGCCTGTGGAGGAGAGGGCTGCACCTTCCCAGGCTATCCCTGCAGCCTCTCTATGATATGGCTCCCCCTTTCCTGCTTTTTCCCACTCTTCCGCTCCACCCCTTTAAGCAGTTGCAGTGAATCACATAATTTCCCTGCTAACTCATCAGCCAGTGTTGCTGGCTCAGGTAGTGACAGGAACAATGAGGGCTTTCCTGTTCCTCTTAAAAATCACAGAGAGGACAGAGAGGGACTCTTGGAAATGCTCTGGATGCATCTGTAGGACCAACTTGTGTGCCAAGCTCACCTCTGTTGAAATCTACCCCCAGGTCGCTTCTGAGAGCCTACCAGTATCACTCAGGGCAGATGACAAAACTCTCTGAAAGTGCCTTGGGGGTTGAAGATGGAGCCCTGTGACAACTGTGAGCTGCAGGACAAGGAGACCATCTTCAGTCCCTTCCCTTGTGGATGGTGGAGGGGAGGGTCTTGCTCAGGGAGGGCAACAGCTTCCTAGCCAAGGCTTGGGATTGCCACTGTGGGGGATGCCTGTAGTGTATGTAACAGCAAGCCCATGGAAATCCTCCCCACTATGTATGGTGGGCATGAGGGGACTCTGCTCTGGAGCATGAGCTGTCTTGGGCTTGCTCTTTTCATCAGCTCCAAATTTGCAAAGTGATGCAAATTGCATGACTTGCAATGAGCCATTGCATGACTCCATTTCCCCACCTGGCCCCTTTCCCTCTCCCTTCCTTCCAAGCTTGTTGCATGTTTTTATCAATTTGGAGGGTTTGTCTGAGTGAGAGTTCAAGTCTCTTTATCCCCATGATGTGGATATACTGGAAGGCAAACACACATGCTCCTGGGATGAAGACATGAGAGATGACCCACAGATTATCCTGAGTGTGTGTTTATGTGCCTCTGTCCTCCTGTGCCCCTCTGCATGTACTCTTCATCTTCCTTTACCATTCAGTTTGTTTTGCCTCTCCTTGCTGCCCTGTTTCTCCATCCTTTCTCACCCTCTCCCTCTCTCTCCTGCCCTCCTCCTCATTCTCTTTTTCTCATTTGATATTCATGCATGAATAAATTCAATTGCATTTTCCCCCGTTCCCCCTGAAGGGGCTTGTTGGTGAATTACAGGCATCTGAAATCATATAATGCTCAGATTCATCATTTCAGGGACAGAATTGAAGCCCTTCTATTTCTCATGAAGGAATAACAGATGGTTTTTATGAGGAGAGGGAGTGGCAAGTGCCTTGTGGCTGGTGAGGCAGAAGCCAAGGAGATTAACCTTGGCAGCACAGGGTGGACCTGCTAGGAGAGGGGACTAGAGGGTCAGCCAGCCCCTCCTGTGTTTGCAGGAATGGGGAAGGCATACGTAGGTAGGTGTGTGTGTAAGGAGTATGGCTGCCTATGATTGCTGCATGTTTGCTGTGTGGTGCCCTTAGGGAGGAGTAACATCTCTTAGGGGGCTGTCCGGAATTGGTTGAGGCAGGAGCAGCCCAGCACTTGAGCATGTAGAGTGATTGTCTCGAGATCTGTTTGGGTATCTGCCCCAGCCGACTTTTGGAACACCTGTGTGGCTCTGGTATCGCCCCAGACTCTCCTGTGGGTCTGGCCTTGTGCCCAGCACCACATCCCCATCACACTGAGAGGCTGAGGTCGGTATGTCACAAAATCATGCCCATCCTGCACTTTGAAGGGCTTCATGTTGTGGATGGGCTCTTGCTGTCTCCTGCTTCTGCATGGGAGCCTTCCAGCTCATGCAGGACAGTGAACTCAGGGTAACCACAACCAGCTTTGGTGACCAGAGGTAGTGTCTTGCACAGCTTCAATACAAACAGACTCTGACCCTGGGTGGGGAGAGGTCTGACCACCACAAAAAATTATTACCCTGGAATAAAATCTCTTTCCATCTTGTGGAAGATGTATGGATACACCACGGAACTGCAGCCCAGGTCTAAAGCTATGAATAAAGACAGGCTGGACTTGTCTGAGGAAGAGCTATTTTTTGTGGGAGTTGTTAATCAGGTAACTTTTGATACTCACAACATTCCCATCATTTATAACACTCTCCCGTTTTTTTTAAGGCTCCTGGAGCAGCCTGAGGATCCTCTGAGGGCTGGGTTTGCCTTTCAGGAGAGGTAACAAGATAAGACACTTTCTAAAACACAAAAGTGTTATGTTAAATGAGGACAGCAGCCATTGTCTTTGTTCAAAAGACTTTTAAGGGTCTCGTGAGAGACAGTGATGGCGCCAGCCACCTTGCTCAGTCTCCAAGAAGCTTGTCTTATGTGATGTAAATGGCTGGAGGCTCCTTGACTTCTGCCTCAAGTCCCTGGCACAGCAAAGCCAAGCCACACAGAGATGAATGGCAGAGAAGAGGGTATTTACTGTTTTTTACCTTAGATGGTGAACGCATGTAAGCCACCTCGAGGTAAAACCAGAGTGGTCCTGACTTTACCAGAAGGTGGGCTTGCTCCACTGCCTTCCTGTGGAGAGTTAATGTCCGAGGGTCTGTTTCACCGTATGGTGAAAGTGCTTGGTTTCCCAGCCATTTTTAATTTAGATGTGTTAATTACCCTGGCCCAGCTATTCTAGCCATGCACTGCAAAGCCTGTGATAGTCAGCGTGGATGTCATCTTGGTGAAGAAGGTTTGGAGAGGCTTTGTGTAACCCTGCAAGGAAACAGAGGAGCTTCTGGTCTGCAGTGTATATTGTACTCTACCCCAGCTGGTAACTGGGCAATTTTTTAGCTCCTTATTTACAATATATAGCCATGGTAGAAGAAAGAATATCTGTGTGTCTCTTAACACATGGGATTTTATTGGTCTGAACAGGAAAAGCCCATGAAAAGCCTTGAGGAGTGTGATGGTTTCATGTGGTGTCTCTTTCCCGGAGCTGACTCGGGATCCCCAGTAGGTAAATTGAAGGTTGATGCTTCAAGAATGAGGGACTTGTGCTGATGTGGGGCAGGGCTGCTCAGCCACAGAACGGGACCAGTGGGGGAGATGGCTGGGCTGGCCCTCTGTTGGCTGAGGCTCGGGGTGACTGTCCTCTGTTCTAGCCAGTGGAAGGTGGGATCCCTGCATGTTATCTATCCCTCTCATTTCCCTCCTGGCTTTACAAAACGCCATGGGAAACTAATTTGCCTAGAGTTGTTCCCACCCCCTGAGTTCCCGTAACAGATTTGGGAGTAGGATGGAGGGGAGAGGAGGGACTGGCTTTGAGGGAAGGACTTTTGGGGGAGGGTTGTTAGTTTAGTTTCTTAACTCTTCCCAAAGGACAATTCTCTAACCTGCTTGATCTGTG
The DNA here is from genome assembly GCA_013400975.1 of Atrichornis clamosus. Lineage (NCBI taxonomy): Eukaryota > Metazoa > Chordata > Aves > Passeriformes > Menuridae > Atrichornis > Atrichornis clamosus. The sequence goes on from WBMZ01011574.1 coordinate 26,219, forward strand.
ACCTGCAGAGAGACACATCCTTAAAAGTTCAAGGAAAGGCAAGCATGTTGAAGCCAGTATCCACCAGAAAAGGAAGGATGAGTGGGCTGAAGGCAGGGAAAAATCAGCTATCCTGAGACCCCACCATGGACGCAGGTGTGCTATGGTGTGCAAGGAGATTTATTCCTTTCGTCTGGTGGTGTAAGAATTCCTGCATTCTGTGCCTCTAATTGTAGGTTCCCCTAAAGACATTTGGTGTCACTCTAAGGATGGTGTTTCACTCTCCCTCTCTGCCTGTACAGTTATTCTCTCTCTCTCTCTCTCTCTCTCTCTCTCTCTCTCTGTGCAGTTCGCTCCATAAGCCGTTGGTGAACATACCATGAGACAGAGAGAGAGAGACAGACAGAAACCACACACCAGCCCTTCCTCCTCACTTTCCCACCATGGAATAGCTAACCTTGCCCCCACCCACACCTCCATCACCTCTCAGCGTCCCGCGATTATTTTGACCCTCTCTCTGGTCTTTTTGGAAGGAAGCTTCTGTCACTTCTTAACACCACCCGACTGGAAAAACACGCACAGACAAAAGCCCCCAAGCCCTCCCGTGAAGGAAGAGGTCCTTTTTTTTAATCTTTTTTTGTTTGCTCTGACTCCAGAGCTTCAGACTCCTGGCTGAGCAGCCACAATTTCTTACCATGTATTCTCCTTTTAAACCATCTCCTTCCTGCACACGCTCAGTCCTTGCAGGCACGGATCTAACACAACTCCCCGCTTCTTGCCGGCAGGTTCTTTGCTCCCCATCACTCAGCTGATCCTGATCTTTTTTCTTCTATCCTCCCCACCCTGGGCACCGAGGTGTGTGTGTCTGTGTGTGAGTGTGCCTGTGTGCAAGGGGGGGGAGGTGGGGGGGCCTTTTTCTTTTCTCGGTGGGGGAATTTTTTCAAAGCGTCTTCATTATTATTTTATTTTGCTTCTCTGACTTGGAGACTTCTCCCTCGGAGATTTCTTTTCCATGCAAAGGTAGGTGAGATGCATGCACACCTGGCTAACCTTGTGTCTGTCTCATTTTGCTTGTTTTTGCTGTCCTTTTAATAGAAAACTTGCGCCCACCCATGTACCTGCATCATTCCTGTTTTGTTTCATACCTGTTTCCTCTCTGGCAGAAGTAAAAGCTGAGGGTAGACATGGCTGTAATGTTAATAATTGTCTTTGCAGACAGGAAAGTTGTTTCTCTGTGCATGTCCAGTGGTACGTGTATGTCCATGTGCGGTGCCCATGTATGTGACACTGCCTCTGTTTACCCAACAAGTAGCAATAATTGATTTTGGTGTGTATTTTGGGCAGTGGTGGTGGTGGAAACGGAACGATTGTGTGTCCAGCAGTTCATGTCCGTGAGCGATTGCAGCAGAGAATGTGTATCTCACAGATAATCAGCAGCTCTTCATACATGACTATAAATTATACAAGGAGTGCGAATAATCCCAGGATTTTCAAATTTAGCCCTGGTTAGTTTGTTCTGTTATGATGGGGAAGGATGGTGGGAAAGAGGGAGGGTTACAAAATCTCCTCCCTGGAGAGGTAACTGCCTGAGACTTGTAAATATATAACTTTTCTTAAAACCTTCTCACTGTTTACGGTCTTCCTGTGATTTGGGTATTTTTTTTTTTTTTCCAAAGCAAGAATTGGTTCTTGCATTCAGGTTTCATAGATTGTCTTTTCTTATTTTGTTTATGGTTGTTATTGCATTTCAATTGCATATGCAACATCCTGAAAAGGGACACAGAATAGGATACTTTAATATAGCAAATGCATCATCTTCTGTACATCACTGGAAGCTGTTGGCTGGATTTGGGGGGTGGAGGGGGTTGGAAATAGAAGAATTTAAAAAGAAGAGAAACAGAAATAATGTATTGTTCACCAGCAATTATCAGGCATATTTTCTGCCAATACTGGTTTTTGTGACACTCTTGGTGGTTACCTTTTGCTTCTTGGTTACAGCATCTGTTTGAAAAGTACGAGTGGCTTAAAAGAAATAAAAAGCCAGAAAGAAAAAAAACTCAACATGTATCACTTCTCTGCAAATTATTGCAGAGAAAAATGGTAAACATCAAAAAGCAGAACTTGTTCTGCATTTTCTCTCTGCTAATAGGAAGCGTTTTTCTCATTGATCTGGGGGTTGCTGCTGGTTCTGTGTCTCTGTCGCTTAGAAGACTGCTCTGTTAATTGTCAGTTGTTTCTGTGTGCTATTGCAGAACTCCTGGTCTCAAATATGGGCTAGTGATTGAGGATTTCTTATCTTAAAGAAGGAAGGGGTCTGCCAACCCTCTACCCTGCTTACCCCACAATGTTTAAACTCTGCCACGTAAACTTCTCTATCAGTGGAAAGAAATCCGCAAGTATGTTATCTTCTCAACACCCTATCTGCAAAGAAACTTTTAATTCAGAGCACTGGGAACGGAATCCAAGAGCCCCGTTTCTGCCTCCCTTCCCCTTTATATTTTAGGGACACCTTCTGAGCATCTCTCCCCCAGCCAGCACTGCCCCATCTCTGAGGTCTGGGCAGGCACACAGCCTCAGGCAGGAGGCAGCTGCCTGCTGCCTGCAAGGCACTGAGAGCATTCATTCCTCTCTCCATTAAATAACATAACAGTTTCATGGCATTGGCGTTGACTGTGAGCTTCCTCAGAAGGGCAGCAGTGTATGCCTGTCAGTGAAGGTCTAGTGCCACGATCCTCTCCTAGGCGAGCTGGGGGGCAGGCAGGGATGGAATCTGGGTATCACACCAGATTCCCTGCCCACTGGCAAGGTTTTTGCACCAGCCAGACTGGGCAAGGGTGCAGTACCTGTTTGGGAAAGCCTTGGCCCTGGCTGCAGCAGGAAGGTAGGGAAAAGCAGCTTTCCTGCAGATCTCACTGGAAAACAGTGCCTAAGCACTGGCCACCTCGATGAACCAGAAGATGTACACGTGCCTTGCCAGGAGATCTGGTAGTGAATATCTCAGAGGAGAGTCAGGGGGACAAGGAAGGAGCTTTGATCTGCCACATCTAAGGGGTTTGCCTTGTGAAGCCTGGATCAATCTGACAGTGCCTATTATACAGGGGTTATGCCAACCTGTCTCATGTTTTATCTTTCAAAAGCTCCCCTTGTTGCTGCCTCAGGAGCGTTTTCAGGCAGTGGGTCTGGCTGAAGCAGGACCTGTGCATCCGTAGGTATCAAGAGAACAAGGGGAAGCATTATGTGAGGGGGATGCTGTCTCACAAAGAGCTCAGTGCTTGCCTGGGAGTGTTTCTGGATAGGCACAGAGACCTTGACTGGGACATGAGGAGACCAGTCGGGCTTCCTGGGGTCTATCACCGTGCACCTGCAATGCTGGGTGAGCTTTCCTGTGTCCTCACTCTTGTCCCCACCAAGAGCAGCACCTTCCTTGCTAGTCCAGTCCTGAGCATCCCCAAAGTGCCACTAACGCACCTGTGCCCCACACTGCAGCTCTGGCATCTCCTCTAGTCCTGGGCTTGCTTCCTTCCTTCATTCCTTCCTTCCTTGCTTCCTTTCTTCCTTCCTTCCACCAACCCACTTCCCACCTGGCTGCATTCCTGCTGCCTGATCTGGTTTTGGAGAACCCGTGTGTCCGTGCCCAGTGTGACATGGTGCCAATCATAGTGCTATTTAATGTTAGAGCCCTGCCCTTTCCCATCCACAGCAAGGCACACCAGGAGGATGTCCCACACCAGGGTGTCTTATGCCAATCCCTTGCTACCTTCGATTTTGGGAAAAGCCTGCAATTCCAGGCTGTGCTGCAAAGAAGCCGTATGCTTGGTCAGCTTGTTTTCCTAAGGAAAAAAAAACCATTAAAACCAATTTTTACTCATTTTTCTCACTGAGAACAAGTATCTACAGCTGGAAACTCATGAAAAGCACACACTGTGTTAGGAATCTTTAAAAGAGTGGGCCACTGGTTTAAAAAAAAATTGATCTTTCATTAAATCAAGGTCTTAATCCTGCATATTCAAGCAAGCAGGTGAATTTCTGCAGTTGCCCAGAGCCTTACTACAACTTCTGGGTCCATGGATGGGCTCAGAAATCAACTGGTACAGGTGGATCTGCAAGATCACGTAGTACCATTTCCTAGCTGTATTTTTAAAAATTTATTCGATGGTAAAACACAGCGCTGATTTTAAGAGTGTTCAAGATCTATAAAACCCCAAACTGCTTTTGGAAAGTAGAGATTTCTTCCCAGTTTTGCAGAGGTGCACTGTTGTTTATAATGACCTAATGTTGTTTATAATGACCTAATACAGGCAGCTTACTTGGTTTATTCATCTGTGTCTGAAGTGCATACCTTGAAGCTCTTGGAAATCACATAGTGGTTTGAAAAATGTCTTATACTGATACAAAATTTATTTAAGCCCTCTAATCATAACTCAAATTGCACAAATCTACTCACTAACTTGGTAATAAACTCCTTGCTCTCCCGCTACTTGTCAGGCCTCGGTGTTTGAAGCACCGCAGTGTGCCCTGAAGAGCAATCAGCCCAGTGTATCAGGGACTAATTGCAATGAGAAGATCTCAGAAAATGCCTTATCACTTGCCTTGGGCTGGAGGTGTGTGCTGCTGTGGTGGTGCAGGAGGGAGGTGGTCTCTTGGCTAAGCCAGGCTCAGTCACCAGGGGCTTTGCAGGTTGATACCAGTCCTTGCAGCCTGTGGGTGAGAGGACATGCTGTGGGCTCCTGGTGTGAAATGCTGCTTGTTGGTGTTTTCTGTGGTAGCTTGTGCTTCCCAGCACCCGTAGAGTGCAGTACAGACTCCCTGTCTCTGTGTGACCAAGGCAGGATCGGAAGGGTGCCTCTGAAAGCAAAGGTTGTTACCCTCTTAGCAATTGTGCGTGTGTGTGTGTATTGAAAAACAAAACCAAGGGCAGCTGGTCTCTGCTTCCGACATAACCATCGTCTGCAGCACAGGCACCACATCCTGCTCTATTTTGCCTTGATATAAAGCTCCACGGGGGCATCCTGGGAAGGCTAGCAAAGAGCATGTCCTTGTGAAATGACTGGAGTTGGGGTTATGGCAGTGGGGTTGAATGGGATGGAGAGGAGTTCCTGACCTGTGCTGTTTGTAGCTGGTGAAGAGGCGAGTGCCAGAGATTTTGCTGCTGTGATGTAACTGCTGAAAGTATTGGTCTGGTATGATCATTGGGATGGAGGGGAGAGGGTGGGGAAGGTTTTTATTTTCTTTCTCTGAAGTCAGCGTTTGGCTGTGGCTACAAAAACAGTGCTGTCTAGAGAGCACAGGTGGGGTTAGTGGTGTTAAACATTTCTCAGGTGTTGGCTTAGTGTGTCTGGCTGACAGGCTCAAGTGAGTTGCTTTCCAGGACAAGGGGTTAGGAATGGATTTTCCTTCAGATCAGACTGTCAGAAGTGGATGGGAGCCTGTTTCTGCTGCTGCACGTGTATGTTTGCAAATGTGTGCCTGTGCGTACGAGTGTGCAGTGTGCCCAGCACCATCTTGCATCTTCTCCCTGAGCAGGGACTTTTGGCAGTGGTGATGCCCTCAATTGCTTGTCTTTTGGTTTTTTCCCTTATTTTGTCTTTAGACCTACTCTGAGTTTGCCAATGGGAGTGGGGAGAGGCAATGGTTTCACTAACAGTTTATGGATTCTTTTGGACTGGCTTTTCTAGCAAGGTTGCAAGGATTTGGCTTGAACTATAGGGGTCCACTTCAGGTTTCATTTGTGGTCAGATATGCTTGCATCGGTGTCTTTGCTGCTTTCCAGTAATCTCTAGTCAAGCAACAGTCCAAGCTTTGATTTTTTTTTTTCCCCCGGTGACAGCAGGGAGCGAAGAGGACTTTTCAGTCTTATGTAAATGAGTAGCAGTGTCAGTAGTCAAATTATGTGGGATGTGGGGAACCATCACAAGGTCCTAGTCTATCTACTGACCTGAGATTGAACAGCCTGTAGGCCTTTGCAGAAGAGCTAGCAGTTGTTGCCTCTTCTCTGCTTCTAGAAGATTCCTATCTTCATAGCTACATTTCTTTCCCATATCCTCTCTCCGTTCTAGAGGTGGAGCCTGGGGCATCATCACACTCCACATAGCTTCAGCTCCCTTCCTGGTTTTGTTTTGGCCAAGAGTTAGTTTTCTTCAAATGTGTAGCTGGGTTTATGCAGATTTGGAGGAATTGAGGGGGACAGAAATTTGTAGGGAGGAGAAAGGTGTTATTTGTTACTCTTGATGCTCCTCAAAGCTCTTAGTGTTGTGTTCTCTTTAGATGTACTCCTTATTCTCTCCACCTTCCCATTTCCATCTTCATCTCAGGGAATCTCCTCTCCAGATGTGAGCAGTGACAGTGGTTTAGGACAAAGTCTGGAGGTGAGGTGGGGATGCTTGTGCAAAGGTGGGAGGTTGCATCAGTGCTGTGCTATGATGGGGAGCAGGGAGTTTCCTGGGCTTTCCCCTCTCCTTGTATGCTGCTGTTTTCCTACTCCCATTCACTGCAAGAGGTCCTGAAGGTACACTGAGTTGGCCTGGACACTGGGACTGGGACAAAAAAGTGCAGAGAGGTTGATCCAGGAGGGATGGTGTGAAACAACAGAGCTTCTTGCTGCTGGCTTAGCACGGGTGGGAGCAGCCCCGGGCTGCCCTTTTCCATCCACTTGTCCAGGTGCAATGCTGGCAGCTGCAGCACTGGGCATCTGTCCTTGTGGTGGGCAGCAGCTGCAGCTCTATTCTGTCAGCATAGGTTTCTCCAGGAGGCACAGCTGATGTATTCACACGTTTTGGCTTTTCTGCAAGCACTTCATACTCTGGCTCAAGGGCTAAGAGTGTGAGGATGGCCTCAAAGCCATCATTGCTAGTAGCCTATGACACCGTTATCTTCCTCTTCAGCATCCTCATCTGACCATCTTAGTTGTCATCTTCATTGCTGATCTGGAGGAGGGAGTAAATAACACATCAATAACTTCCCTGGATGATGATAAACCAGGTTTTTGCTGCCAGCGGGGATGCAGCAAAATAACACAAAGTGAACTAGCGAGGTCAGAAAGATGTGCAGAAAATAACTTAATGAGATTAATCTTAGGAAAAATGCAAGCTAATGCATCTGGGGGCAGTCAATAATCTGAAATATGGGGTCTGAGGAGGGTGCAAGGGGTGAGGGGCAAGGAAGGGACAGCCCATGCCACAAGACCGAGGTGTGACGGTAGATGGCATATCCGACATGGACTCGCAGCGTGACGGGGTCAGCAACAGAGACATCAGGCCGGCAGCCCGGCCCCGCGGCCGGCCCGGGCGCAAGCCCTGCGGGGAGGCGACGCTTGGCACATCATTATCGGCAGAGCACTGGTAGGAGAGAGGCGCCTTCAGAGAGATCTGCACGGAACGACCACGGGGCTAAGGAGATTAATTTATGAGCAAGAACGAAGTGCTAAAGATGTGTGGCTTGGCCAAGCGGTGGTTTAAGTGAGAGGACATGGCAGGAATCCTCTCACGTGAAAGGTGTCCGTGCGCAGAGGAGGAAGCACCGCTGCGAGCAGTGCAGACCAAAGCGGCTCTCAGGGAGTGACTGGGGCAGGTTTGGAAGGGAAAACACTGACTCTGGGGCAGAATCTCCACATAGATGGGCCTGTTGCAGTGTGGAGTCACCCCCAAGAAATGTAAAGCAACTGTTTATTTGGAACACCAGAAATGAATGTGTTTTGTTGAAAACCAGTATGCGTATTCTCTGGGAAGCAATGGGATAAGGTTAAGGTCTTCAGTAGCACTCACCTCTGGGTCTCAAACATCCCACATAGTTAAGGTCAGGTAATGATTTTCCAAGGGGAAACTTTCTTCTCCTCTGTACCTCCTCTACCCAAAGTGACCATATTACTCCTATGCCTATTCTTCTCTCATTGTTTACCTTTTTTCCATCTCTCCAGCAGCATTTTTATTGGTCTCCATAACTTTTCCTTCAGGCTTGGCCAAAGGCTTCTCAGCAATGCAAGCAGATCCCTGCTTTGCTCTGCCAGGGGTGGGGACTAGAGGCATGGACAGGATGGGGCTATCCCAGCCACACCACAGGGAAGTGATATAGTGGACATCCACTGTGTTGATGAGTGTGGGAGTGTCCAGGAGAGCAAGTTTTGCTCTTCCTACAGCTGTGGAGTGCTGCCTGCAGTACAGGTTGAAGGCAGGGTATTGTTGAGGCTTCAGCATAGATTGCTTATTTTGACATGTAGTGCCTGGACTGCTCCTTCCCCTGCTCAGCGGGATGCAGGAATTCCTTCTGCTCCCTGTCCTGAGCAGGAGGAAGGATGCAAAATCATGAGGGTGAAAAGGGCGAGGCTGTCAAGCACTGGAGGAAATCTAGCAGAGGATAATAGTGTGGAGAGAAGGCACGACAATCAATCAGCATGCAGCTGAAAGGCAACAGGTCATGGGCATTTGACCAGGGCAAAGCAGCTGGGACACCTTGGCTCTAGTGCAGGCCATAGATGTCATATTTCAGGGGTGTGTAGGCACACCAGCATCTGTGAGCGATGGATTCGGGCTCCATTTGGAACATTCCCCACTGGTTTCTGCCATGTCCCACTGCATTTGGAGGTGCTGAGATATGGAGATGTAAAAGCTCCTGTTTCAAATGGACTGCTAATAAAAGTGCCCCTGTTCCTTACTGGCACTCATACAACTCCACGCACACACAAGCAGACGAGGACAGGCGCTGCTTCACACGAACAGGCAGAGAAACACGGCAGTGCCAGATGAACACAAACACAGAGGGAGCCGTGCACCGCTAATTACATTGTACCACGACAAACGCTCAAAATGTGAAACCTGTATGACTAACACATCCCGGCAGCCAGACGCAGGCATCAAAGGTAACACTTGCCAGTTATAGAAACAAACAAACCCCGGCTCGCAGCAGCGTTCAGGAGACCACCCCAGGAGGCTCACACAGCTACCAAATGGGGTCACCCACACACATTCCTAAATATGCCACAAGTCAGAGACCTCCTTAAATCAGTCTGGACCTGTATGAAGCTGTCTGTAAGAGCTGTGCCCCCAGATGCTTGTCACCTTTCGGATGGATGTTTGGAGATGATAAATAAATACATATGCCTCAGGTGCTGCTCCAGCTGATGGGACCATCTTGCTCTCCCCTGGAACGCCAGCTGGAGGTTGTCATTTTTGTCCCTCTTCTGCAAGGGTGTAAGCAGGACAGAGTGGCTGCTGTGCTTCCTGCTGCTCTGAGTAACGGGCGACTGATGGTGATGGATAGTCTGGAAAGGATTTGTGAGCCCTCAGAATGGGAGGTGCTGTATGTGCATAGAGCTGCTCTTAAAGGAAATACACTCTGCACTTTCATTTTTGATGTGGATCCCAGTGTTGCCTGTGCGAGCAGTGTGCAGGTTGGAAGGCACAGCTCTGGGGCAGTATGGGCTGGCAAGGGATACAGGGTTAGGGATAGTGGCAGGGAAGGTGAATTCTGAGGATGGTCCTGTATGGGAGGGGGGTTGTTATCCCACTGGACCCCAGGTGGATTGTCTCCAGCACTGGGATGGTGCTCTGGGGACCTCTCTCCAGTATTTCCCTCTCCTGGCTGGCTGCAAAAGACCGTTTCACTCTCAGGATGCAATAGCCTGGAAGGGCCTGCATGAGCCTTGTAAAGGTCCGTCCCATCAGCCCTCCCTCACCCATGGCCCCCGTGGCCCCTCTCTGCCAAGAGGGTAGTGAGAAGCTGGGAGTCTGCTTCAGCAGGAGTGTGATGCTCGCAGAACACCTTGGGCTGGCTCACTCATGACAGATCATGGCACTGACAGCCCTGGGATGCTGTTTGCAGCTCTGAAGGGGGACAGTGTCCGAGCAGAGACCTCTGCAATGCACACCAGGAGGTGACGTTGGCCTTTGGGGACAGACACCCCTAATCTGTAACACTTCGTCTGTATCGTGACATCTCCTCCTTTTATTCCGAACCAATTTCCATTTCTCATTAAGTCCACAACTTCTCTTGCTGTTTCAGAGTATCCTTCTCCCTCCTTAGTAGTATGGCAGGACCTGGCACTTTTGGAGAAGGGCTGAGCCAGAGGCTGTCAGCTGGTCCTGTGCTTGCCAAGTCAATGAGCTCCCTGCCAGCGCACGTGTCCAGGGCAGGGGTGTGTGCCGGATGCAGGACCAGTGGGTGCTCAGCTCAGGATGGTGGTGCTTTTAAATGGTCTTTGGGGATGGGCTGTGCAGACTTGAGGCCTGACTCCATGGAAGGCTTTGTCACAGGCTGTGTAGTGAGAGAAGCAGGAGGAGTTGCCAGCCCACAAATAACTTCCCTTCCCCTAGGAGGGAAGTGCAGCTGGTGTAGCATCATTCCTCCAGAGGTATGTGACTTTTGCAGGATAATGTTTTTATGTATTTGGGGGACATTTGGTGAGCAAAGTCCAGGGTGGGGATGATTTGATTTTTCCTGATGAGTCTGGGGTTAGGCTTGCCTGAGCAAAAGGCTGAGTGAGAAGAACATGCATCTGGCCACCCCATAACCATCTTCTTGTATCCTCGTTCTCTTGTATTGCCCTTGTCATAGTAAGCTGCACTTGCACAAAGGGGAGGTTAGAGGCATCCCAAAGGCAAGCTCTGGAGATTTATAATTCTGTTGGGTCTTTTATCTGGGTAGGAAGCCTCTCCATTGATGCACATTTTTCTGTGTATGCAGATGTGTGTGTTTGCCAGACTCATTCCTCTTGGGTCATTTTAATCTAAAGAGGGCTCCCCTGGGTTGAAATACCGTAGCAGGCTGACCCCAACCAAGTTACACAGTAATGCTACAGCCTGGGAAGGCCAGTGATTGCAATCCCAGAGAAAATAGCAGCATTTCATGAGTTGCAGCCTGACCAAAACAGGGGAAGGAGCTGATTCCAACCCCTACATCTGAAATGGTAGCGGAGAGGACCCTGGACCTCTCTCTGGTAGGAAAATCACTCTATTCTTCTTTGAAGTTGAGACAGGAGGACTGACTGTGTGAAGGGCTTGGAAGTGCCCCACTGCTTGATTTTCCCCTCTCTCTCTTTTGACACAGAATATTAATTCTGTTTAATATAGGAAACACATTGTGATCACAGCCTTGGGGCTGCTTTGGAAGGCAGAACGGAGTTTAATCTCAGGAAGGTAAGGGGTATTACTTACATCTGCAGTGGGGCAGCTGTCATTCAAGGACTGTATTTAGCTCCAGGACTTCCAAAGGGACTCACCTGGCTCTGTGTTCTTTCGAGCCCTAATGAGTCAATCTGAGCTGCACAAATTGAAGTGATAAACTGTCTGTGATGCACACACTACCCAATTTGTGCACGTGTGTTTCACATGGGCAGAGCAGCATCCCAAAGTCCCAGCTGTATCTATTAGTGGTGAGATGGAGGAGAGGCCCTGGATGCTTGCTGAAGGGAAAGCAGGGAAATGTTGAGGTTGCTTCTCCCATTCCTTTGCTCAGTTGTACTGTTAATTATGAAGCTTTGTACGTCACAGTTTGGAATTGTCATGCCCTCATCAGTGTGCATGCTCTGAGCACCATAATAAGTAATTCCTCTTGGCTGTCTCGGCTAATCTTTCTCCTCTGTGCTGTAATGGGAGGGAAGCTGAGTTCAGCCACCACAAGTTAATAGCCTGCACAGGAGCCAGCTCAGAGCAGGCAATGGGGAGCTGGTGGGAATAGGGAATGGAAAAGGTGGTACAGGTAGTTGCATGGGTGCCCAGAGTCAAAAACTTGCTGAAGGTTTTTGAAAACAGAGGTGCTGGATGGTGAGAAGGATGAACTTTTTCACAGGGCTTAAAAATTTATGAATAGCATCCCAAAGCCAGTCAGGAGACAAAGTACCTGTTTTTGCCAATAGCTGCAGGCCTTTGGGATAATGAATTCGAAGAGTCTCTCTGCTATCCCCTAAGGGACACTATGTCTGCTTTCTAAACCCTTGCACTTGCTGCTCTTTGTTCTGACAAATACCAAGCCTCGAAGAACAAGCAAACCTGTGGATCAGAGTGTGTGCTGGAAGCAGGAGGCTGAGAAAACAGGATGGGTAGGCAGAGCTTTCAGGGTCTTATCTGGGAGTGATGGGGCACTGCAACCCAAGGTGGGAGGGTTGGCAAGCACCTGACAGATGAGTGCTGTGGAGAGCCTTGGAAATCATAGACCCAGCAATGTGGGGATCAAAAGGGTCTCGGGCTGAAAGGTCAAGGGTGCAGCATGACAAGGCAGAGCAGTGTCAGCAGAGGTATGCATGGACTTTTTGATCCTAAAGTGAAGAGAACTGAGACAAGTGTTAGGGAGCATAACCTATGGCCAGGATACAAGGAGACAAGATCTGTACCATGGACAGACACATCCTTTCCTACTGCTGATCATCCTTTCTGTACTGCAGTGGGTGTGAGGGCTCTTGTGTTGCTTTCAAATCTGTTCTTGCAGTGCAGGCACTCCAGATGGTTAAACATTCCAACAGGGTGAAGGGAAGAAAACAGGCAGTCCTTGGCCAAGCTCTCTTTCCTAAGGGTGTCCCTGTAACACCCCTCCAAAGCCAAGCCTTGGAGTTTATTTCATTCTCCTCACTTTGGCAAGCCACTTCCACTCTGCTATTTAATGGGCAACATTTGGCTTGTGTTTTCCCAGAACAAGGCTGCTGTTAAGTACACCCAGGCAGCAAAGGGTTGTTTTTTAGCAATAGTTTGGTGCTCTACAGTGCTCAGGAATGTTGTGGTTTAACCTGGCAGCTAAGCCACACACAGCCGCTTGCTCTCTACCCTCCAATTGGGATGGGAGGAGAACCAAAAGTAAAATGGAGAAAAAGGCAGAAAAATGAGATAAAGGCAGTTTAATAAGTAAAGCAAAAGTTATGCACTCAAGTAAAGCAAAACAAGGAATTAATTCACTACTTCCCATGGGCAGGCAGGTGTTCAGCCATCTCCAGGAAAGCAGGGCTCCATCATGCATAACACTGACTTGGGAATACAAACTCTATCACTCCGAATGCCCCCCCTTTCCTCCTTCTTTCCCCAGATTTGTATGCTGAGCATGTTGTCATACGATATGGAATATCTCTTGGGTCTGTGGGGGTCAGCTGTCCTGGCTATGTCCTCTCCCACCTTCTTGTGCACCTCAGGCCTACTCACTGGTGATGTGAGAAACAGAAAGCGCTTGATGCCGTGTGAGCACTGCTCAGCAGTAACTGAAACATCTGTATTACCAACAATGTTTCCAGAAAAAATCCAAAACACAGCCCCATACCAGTTACTATGAAGAAGATTAACTCTACCCCAGTCAAAACCAGCACAGGGTGCCAGCGAGCCTCAGACCTGCTCTTCTTGTGCCCACCTACGCTCTCTGACCTTTAGTGGAATAACTTTTGCAACCTGGGTTCATGGTGTTTTCACTGCCCCAGCACAGGATAGCTCAACAAGCTCCAGTAAAGGTGCTTAATGCTTAATCCCACTTCTGGCTCATGTTGCAGCTCCCTGCTTGAATGAGTGACTGCTGTGTATGGGTTTGACATGCATTGGTCAGTGTCAGTCTGACGGAGCCTGTGCGATCGTGTGACACAGGGCCAGCCCAGAGTGCCCTTGGATGGGAGAGCTGGGGGTAGCAGAGCTGAACCTGGAGTTGGCAGGACCCCATTAAGGACTGCAAGGGCAGGATGGCTCTGTTGTGTCAGGATGGGCCCATGCTGCTCAAAACACAGTGCTCCATGAAGGCGCTCAGGCTGCCTCCCAAAGAGCTGGCACCATCCCCTGAGATGATGCAGCACTGTGACAGGGTGTCTCAGGGCTACAGGGATGGTTTAAATAGTGGTGGAGAGGAGCAGCCAGAGAAGTCTTGGTGGAGAGAGGACTGGCAGAAAAGAGCTTAAAATTGCTTCAGCACAAAGCGCAAACGTGGTTTGTCATTTGTCAGAACCGTCAGTCCTGCAGCTCTCCCCTGCTCCAGACTTGCTAGGGGAGCACAGATACACTGTGCTTTTGTTGCTGATTCCTCATGGGATTTAATTTCTCTTTCTCACCTCCTCTCCAGGGGTTCTCGCTTGTGGCTGGCATGGCAGAATACGTCCCCCAGCCTCCCTCCACCTGGCCCGCAGGCCCACAGCCCCCTCACACTTCTGCCATCTGCCCACTGGAGCCAGTGGATCTGGGGATCTCAGAGCAACAAACGCCACCGGAGCAGCCGCCGTCCTCCCCGGAGCTGGGTGAGGATGAAGAAGTCACCTCCCCGCCGGATCCTGATGTCCCCTACCCTGACTTGGCCCCAGTTGTCTTCTTCTGCTTGAAGCAGACCACCAGCCCGCGGAGCTGGTGCATCAAAATGGTGTGCAACCCATATCCTTTCCAAGGTGCCCCTTCTCCCTCCCTGCCTCTGGCTCCCTCCTGCCCCATCTCTCCCGCATCCCGCCCTCCTGGGGTGCCTTGCAGGTAAGGAATAACATTAACTTCAGATTTAACAACCTTCTTTGTTCATCACTTGCATTTAAACAGAATCTCTGCTGTTTTAGCGTGTGATCAAAAGAAATTGATTATGAAAGAAGGGACTTCAGAGAGAGCTGCTGACAGTCCCAGACACAGGGGACTGGGTGCGGGGAGAGGGGAGTTGTGAGGAGAGGTTTATTAGAAAGGTCTGTTCTTCCCCTTCCCAGCTCCTTTTTCTCCTAGCATAGAGTAGGGATTGCTAGCCCAGGAGCTTTCTGGAGGCTGCCATGAATGGCAGAGGTGTCTGAGCATGCAGGTTTTAGTGAGAGCTGATCTTGCTGTTTGTGAGGGCACCTTGATTGCAGGGATGCCTCTTTCCATTTAGCACATGTCAGTGTCCTGCCAGTGTCTTGTCGTGATATCTGGCCAGGAACTAATGGGAGAGTTTGGTGCTGTGCTCCATATACCCTGTGAGAAATCTCTGGGACATAGGCATGTCCTCCTTTCCAGGGGTCAGCAATCACACACATGTGCTACCATTCATACTCAGTGCCCTGATTGCAGGGAGGCCCCTGCAGCCCCTCAGTGCAAACGAAGGCCACCTGCACAGCTCCTCACCCTGGAGCCTGCCGGGAGGGCTCTGTGGTGCCTGAGCTGGACGTGATACAAAAACCAGGTGGAGAAGAGTTGTTGTTCTTCCCACTGTGGCATCATTCATGGCGTGGAGGAAGTGGAGAAGATGAGTCATCAGAGAGGTTGGTCTGAAGTTTCATGTGAACCTTTTTCTAGCCAGAAATCTCAAGTGATGGCACTTTCCATCTGGAAGTTTCTTAGTTCCTAGGTATGTGGGTATTATCTATAAGGATACTTGTTCTGGTTTTGATGCATTGGCTTCAAGATGAAACCTGAGTGTCTGGGCGTGCAGTAGAGACCAGCAAAATGTTTCTAAGAGCATTTTCAGCTTTAAGAGCCAAACCCTGGGTGAAGACTTGAAGTAGTGTCAGCAGTAATAACTGACCTTAGATGGCTGAGATTTGTTTTAATTTCAAGTGTAGGTAAAGGTTTGTGTTTGAGCTCTAAGTTCTAGTCTTAAAGTTCAAAAGCCATTGAAGAGGTGTTATAGTCTCAAACACAGATTATGGCTGAGAATGCATTGGAGATTTAGATATTCTGCTTTCCTTTCTACTGGCACTGCTCTATAAAATTTTAAAACTTTGTATTGAATTATGCATTGCTTTTCTATCACTGTGTGGCTGTGCTAGTTACTATGTCCTGGGAATCTTGTCCCAGCATGTGGTGAAGCAGAACTCAGAGAAAAGCACGAAACATCTGTGTCTCAATAAAAAGCTAGATTCAGGAAATGAAAGAAGAATAACAGCTTGGGTTTGGGATGAAGATTTGCTGTTGGGTAGGGGAAGGAGGTTGTGGGGGCAGATAAGAAGAGCCTGTCCCTATTTTTGGCTAAAAAGTCACTCAAAATAATCCCTCCAGTTTGGTATCTTGAGAGGAGTTTTCTTTAAGTTCTTGGAACTATTGTTCAAGAAATTGGGCCATTTTAGTGTTTAAATGTTACTTTTGTTTTAATCTGCAGACATGTGTGCCCTGTGACACAGAAAAGGACGTTTTCTTATTAGAAACTATACAAGAAGGAAAAAGCCTCATCCAATTACCTGTTGATGACTTACATGTGATGCCAGGGAGTGAAGGGCCATGGTGGGGCTGCTGGAAACCTTTCGGAAGGGTTGTTTCAGACCTGATGTTTTGGTTCAGCTGTGTGAAGTTGGGAGATTACGTGACTAGTGGAGACTGAGAGGAGAGAATTCAGCTCTTCCTTTCATTTTCCCCCCAGCTGTGTGTGGTTCTTATTTTGAATGGAACTTGCAATAAGTAGTTCACACAATTTTTTTTAGTTTTTTTTTTTTCAAATGAGGGGCTGTTTCTGCACCCTGAAGTCTTCTTACATGTGATCATATGTTCTTGGCATCACACTTTTTTTTTTTTAATAGCACCATAGAAAAAATGCATTTCCATGGCCTGGTGGCAGATGCCTCACTGCGGCCTCCTCCCTCGCTGGGAATCAGACCCTTTGTAAGAGATGCTTCTATGAAAATCAAATCGTGTCTTCTAAGAATTGATATGCTTGCCTGCTTTTCCCTTGCATGACCTTTTCATCCCTGTTATACTGAGCTGTTGGGTCTCCAATGTGCTTGAGCTAAGCAGGGGCAGGATGAGTCACTGTCATAGGTCAACACCTGGCCTTTCCTGAAGATTCAGCAAAAAGATGGGGCATTAATTAAATGCCTATTAATCTTTTCATGGAATTTTTTACTAGGCTAGAGCTTTGTGATTGCTGTTATGGAAGTACTGTCAATGAGATTTAAAATGGAAGCTCTGATAGTTAAGGACTATGTAGCAATTTTTTTTAAGCACAAGGTCATTAACCACCAAATTTCAATTTAGGTAATTGCATTCTAACTACTTAAATCCCCCTCTCCTGAAGATTATTTTTCCTTTCGTGAGCAGTCCTGCAATTTTGTTATGTGCTATTAAACAGCTGCCATATTGCTTTGCTGCAGTGCAGTAACAGGAGAAAGAGACACTTATTTCTTTGCTTTAAAATCACTTCTGGAAGCATATTAATGTAGAGATAAGTGATGCTGTCATTGCAAAAGTTGTAGGTCCTAACTCCCTTTTAAGAAGAGGATTATGATCTGTGTGAAACTTGGGGTGGTTTTCCCCAAAGAGTATTTAATGTGCTTTTTGCCATTGTAGAGTGTGATGTAAAGGAGCCTGATGCTTTGATGTTTGGTGATTTGCATGTTTTTGGGATGGCTTTACAAACAGCACGAGTGAATGCTTGAATAACCTTAGTTTATTGGGAAGCAGATTTTTTTTTTCCCTGATACGTCTTGTTAGATACAAGTAAGTGCTGTGTAATCAGTTGGGTATGCAATGTAACACGTACCTGGAGCCTGGCTTGTCTCCTGATTAGAAAGGAGTTGGTGTGATGCAGCACGTGAGCAACCTGCCAGCTGGTTTGTTTAGGTTCATTTCTGCGTTTTTGAACCGAAGGCTGGATGACTCTGAGCTGTAGATCATGGAGCTGTTGCAGCTACAATGTTAATACAGTCAATATTTGAGACATGGTTATGAGAATGACTGTAAGATTTTTTTTTTGTAAGATTTTTTTTTTTTCCTAAAACCAAACTCTGTCATACAGGATTTGAAGTCAAGCTTGGATGGGGAATAAGATGAGAAGTGTAAAACCATGTTTCCAAAACAGCTGCATAGCATTTATCTTATGAATTTATAAAGTGTTTGGGACTAAATAATGGGTATGCCACATGGCACCTTACAAATGGATTGTCATGCACTTTGCAAATTATGAGAAGATTATGACATGCTTGGATGTCTGCAATGCTATTTGACTCCTTGGGGCTCCATAAAGACTTTACACTTCATCCATCCCGAGGGTCAAATGCAATAGATTTGGTTTGTCCTTTGAGCCTTTCTTTAAAAGAAATACTTCCCAGGAGGCCAAGACCTCCCTGTGCTGTTGCATTTATAACATTGGCATGACAGTGAGAGCATGAGTGAAGTGTGCCATTAAAAAATAAAATCAATACTAAAACTGTAGCAGTAATGAGAGAGGCTCTGCAGTTCACCACTCTGTCATTTTCTTGCTTTTTGTTATAGACCAACCTCTTGGTGAAGTGTGTTGGCCATTTGGGCTTCTGTTTTGCTCCCAGGCAGTGAAGTGTTGCATTTCCAGCTGATTTCAGTGGTGTAGGAGCAGCAGGTCAGGTCCCAGCTGTGCATAAGTTTATAAGCACACTTAATTTTTAGTACTGGGAGCTGTGTTTTATGGAGTATTGAGCAGGGTGACTTCTTCAAGCTGGCATGACTGTGTGCTGGTGTACTGAGGAGCTGCCTTGCAGCTCATTAGCTTTAAAATCTGCTGAATAGGGGCTTTGCCATCGTACCTGCTGCTGAAATCCTACCTCGCTTCTGGAGGGACCTTTCCTGTAGCTTTTCCTGGCTGCGTTGTTGGCTTGAAAAATGTGCTTGGTGCACAAGGAAACAGGACTGGCCATGGGCATTTTGGCTAGAAACAGAGGAAACCTCCACATTTATTCTCTACCTCCTCCCTGCCTGGTGCCACAGCTGTCATTTTGTGTATGAGCCAGTGGAGTATAGGATGGCTGATGATGGCAATAGCGGCGTTTCGTGCTGGCACTGCCCTCTGAGAGACGAGTGCAGAAGCAAATGTTGGAGGAGCAAAGAAAATGTGTGTATGTGTGTACTGGTAATTGATACTTCTCTTGGTGAGGGTAGCAGGTGGTGCCGTGGTGCATGGGCACTGTGGGCTGCCAAAACCACTGACTTTCAGGTGCTGTGGGATTGAGGGGACAGCAGACCTGCTGCTCACTAAGCTTTGGGTGAATGAGTGTTGTATACTATGCCCTGCTCAAATACCAGTTTGGGCAATTTTTGTCCAGTGAAATTATATCTGCAGGTTCCTGTAGTATGTTGTACTTGTTTCTGCCTTAACTTGTATACTGTCAAACCTTGGACACAATTTTCATAATAACTGGATGTAGTTATTTAATAAGCAAAGATGATCTGCAAATTTATTTCAAGTCTTGTAGTAGCCGATGACTGTCTTAAGGTCTGGGTTCCTGTAATCATCTGAGTTTTTCTTTTCTTTTTCACATGTGTATATTTATTTGTGTGTGTGTGTATACATATAAATAAAAATAATAGTTCCTACATCTCTAGCAGGTAGAGAGAAGCTTGGAAATGTGACCAGAAAGTATAATAATACATCAGAAATTGAGTGGCTTATGAATTTTAAGCAGTATTCTTCATTTTTGAGGACCTAGGGATCATGGCTTTCTGCTCTTGAGGTCATCAGTATCGGCTTTTATGTGCATATTTGAAAAACAGTAAAATGTATATGTTGTTCATACATCTCCATTTTAAAGGCAGCTCTCTCCTGTCTCTCTTAAAAAGTCTACCTCAGAAGACACATGAAGAGTCTGTCATTGATTTGAGGACTTTTGACACTTTGTAACGTTCTAGGTAATCAGGCAGATGTTGCTGCTGTGCCCTCCTTCCAGCCAAGGAGGATATATCTGTACACACCGTGTGAGGTATTTTTTTCCTGTAAGATAATATCTAACCCTTCTGCACTCCTCAACATGCTAAGTCAACTTTGCAGTAGATCCTGGTGCGAGGGAAACTAAGCTGGCCAGGGCTCCCCAGGGGACCTATGGTGTTGGTGGCATTGGTGTTCCCCTGGGCACATGCCAGATGCTTTTCAAGCTTTAAAAGGGAGCAAGACTGCTTTGGGTCCTGCAGGGTTTTGTGCCACTCTGCCAGGCTCCGTGCAGGTGGAATGAAGTTTGCTATTAGCAAATGAGGGTGACTTCTAATAAGTCAATTGTCCATTATCTTGATTAATATTTGAAGGCACTGAATGCAGTGGACCAATCTATCATCAACTGCTCTCCTCCCCTGTTGTGTTAGCAATGTGCCTTAAAGCAGACATTTCCTACCCTTGTGAACTGACCCTTGATTTCCCTGTTAATTCTCCCCTTGGAAAGCTGGTTAGGCTTTACCCCATCTAACTCTACCTGTCTGAAAACCAGCCATCCAGGCTCGCTATGTGCTTATCTGACAGACTGTAGTGGCAAATTCATCATGTTTAACTTAACCTCTCTCTTCAGAGTGTAAAGGAGCTCTCTGGAAGTTTCTATTCTTCCTTTAGTAAAGAAGGAGTTTCTGGATAGCAGGCTGCAGGGTTTGCAGCATCCTGGGCTGCATTTAGGACTTCTGTGCTGTTTGGTTTCCCAGATGCTCTGGATAAAGGCAAAGGGAAAGGTAGGGAGCAGGTTTAGTTTTGGAAATTGCGCAGTCTGAACATTTTAGTGTTTCCATAATGAAATATTGGACAATCTTAGTTTTATAGGAGGCGAGGAAGGCACGCCATCCACGCGGACTCTGAATTGGGGAAAAGGTAGTTCGGTAAAAGTAATTCTGTAAATTCCAAGATTTTTTTTAGGATAGCAGGCCTATTTCCTGATTGTGGTTGCTAGGGAGGTGGCAGGGGGAGCATGATACCTACACAAGACCAGGACCTACACAAGTAGTTGGGAAGGAAGTTGTTTCTGCAGAACTAGTGATGAGGGAGTGCCATTAGTGCAGGTCATTTGATGTGCAAATTTATGAAGAGAAGTTTAGAGGAATCATTTGCACAGTAAGACGCGGTGTAAATGGAATTTAAACTCGTGCATTGTCATTAGTAGCACACAAGGGATGGATATGTTTGAAGGGGATTTGCATGCTTGAGATCTGTAAGAAATTGGCTGGGTTGTGTGCATGTGAAATGTATGCAATTCCAGGCAAGTGGGCAGATGTAAAGGGATGAGGTCTAAATTTGGCTGGCTTGCAAGTTGGCCCTGTGTATCTAAGCACAAGTGTTGAAACAGGATAAATCCCTGCCTCCCATTCCTTTAGCTTACTCCCTGGAGGCTTTTTTTATAGTGAGAACTCAAAGACCATGGCTTCGAAACGAAGCAGGACAACAGCACAAACAAAACCAGGGCTCTGACTGAAGATTTAATGTTCGTAGGGTCTAATCAAATTGGAAATAAGGCTGAGAATTCATGGTGCAGCCTTTCTGTCTTCATTCAAAGCTCTGAGCATTTTTGCTGTTACTGAAGGATTGATTCCTGTTGTTGGAGGAAGGGCTAACTGCAAGACACTGAGAGGAGCCTATGGTTTAGGAGAGGGATATTTCTGCTCTGTTTTTGTACTGCCCTGTTTTCCCCAATATGTTTCAAAAGCAGTAAGAGTCCTTCAAGGCCTCCATGTCCTGGTGCTTCCGGAGAGTGGGGCTAGGATTCTAACTGCAACAGCATTTGATCAGGTGCCTCAATGTGGTCCCTAGGTTTATGGTCAATGAATGTGGAAAGTGCAGAGAAGCAGGTGAGAGAGAATAGAAGATGAAAGTCATGTTGTTGTCTGGTATAAATCAGTGTTTATCTGCCATCCCTAGTGAAAACAGACCTACATGCACCAGCCATTGCTCTTCAGGTGAGGCTGGGAAGATTGGTCTTGTCATACAGCACCACGTTTGTGGCAGTCTGGGGGTATCTGGTAGTGCTAGATCAGAAGAGAGGGATGATGTGCTCAGCTGAATGCAGGAATGGTAGCAGTGCCTGCTCTGGGGAACCTCCCCATCCCTCTGAAATGTGCATTGCTGAACCAAAACAAATGCTGAAAAACCTTTCTGGAGCATATTGTGTTTATTCACCAGAATATATTTTGCCTTGGAGATGAGAACCATTTATTCTTCGAAAAACGGTCAGTTTGCCTTTTTCAGCCTTTGTGAATACTGGAACAGGGTGTGTGAGAGTGCCAGAGGGGCCCTTGTAGGAATAGCAAGGGTAATAAAAATGCTCCTTTTGAGTTCAAGACCTATAAAATACTCTGACCAGACCTCTAATTGCATGTCCTGTTATAACTGTGAATTAATGAAATTAACCACTAACAAATTGACCAGCTGCCTATTTGAGGACTTGACACTCTTTCCACCCCAGACCATGAAAAAGGTCCTGCAGCTGTGGGTTGTGAGCATAATATTTGTCAGCAGCTGCTTCAGGTGAGAAATAGTTAAGAGCTGCAGCTCTTCTGCAGCAAATATTCTGCAGCTGGTCCCGGTATGGTTAAGAGGAAAGACTGTACAAAAAACTTGGTCCATTACAGACCTATGGAAAGAACAGGAGCAAAGAGTCTGCCAAGCTGTCATCCTCTAAGCTGGAAAAGTCTTTGTCCTGGAGAGACACTGTCTTTGGATAGTGGTGTGGGAAGGCTCTAGTCTGGTGTAGGACGCACCAGGCTCAAGCTTGCACCCTCTTCTGTCCTGTGCTTGCTTTGCCCACTGGTTCTGGTTGGCCCAGTACACCTTGGCCAGCCCCTTCCTGCAGTCCCTCGCACATCTCTGTGCCGCTGCCTCTCCCGTGCTTCCCTGTGTGCTGAGGGACAGGGCGGAAGGAGGTCCCGTTAGCCAGTGCTTCTCAAAACGGGGTTTTGCAGCCTCCTGCTGGTGGGGGAACGGGGTGAGGGCTGAGTGATGGTGCGAAGGGCCACTAGCCAGGGCTGGCTGTTCAAAGGGACAGATCTGGTGGTGGATTGGGCTTGCCCTGCTCCTGGTCACTGCTGCACCTTGGGCTGTGAGTGTGTGCTGTGCTCCCTCATGTCAGCTGTGCTCCTCCATCAGGAAGGGATTGCTGCTGGCTTTGCTGCCCTACCTGTCTCTCCTCCCTGGAGGGGTACTCTGGGCTCCACTGTGGAAATGAGCAGGAAGCAACTCTGTAAGAGCTTTGAAGGAGGGGACAGGCTAGTTGAGGGGAATGGTGTTTTATTCTATCTGGAGAAGAGATCAGAGTTATGATCAGCGGCCAGGGAATGAGGTTGAGAGTAGCAAGGAAGGCAGATGAGAGTGCAGCTGGATTTGTAAAATGAGAGATGAAATGTGATGGTGAGGATGTAAGACATTGATGGGGAGTGATAAGTGGAGGTTATCTGGGTTGGGAAGAGATGGTGCAAATCCCTGCTGAGCTTGGCAGGCATCTCTACAAACCCTTGCAATCAATGGTATCAGGCAGCTGATAGATCTGAGGCAATCAGCATGAGTGCTTGATCTTTGACTGCCATCAGGGTCTGGTGAAATAAGAAGGTGGTGTGATGGCAGTGTAAGCCTTCTGCTAGAAGACCTGCATAGGTGTTTGCATGGGTTGGCTGGTCTGAGGGCTGGAGTTCGAGTGCAGTGCTGTGGTTGGACCAGCTTTCACCTGCCCACCCCTCACTGCAAGCTCAGTGGGTGGGGATGTTGATAGAAAGCTTACCTTGACCTCCCTGCCTTTCCCTTCTCTAGCTTTCTCCACGCCCGTTGCATCAGTGCAGATCAGGGAGGGGAGCAGTTCCCTCAGGCGGGATGGGGGATGTGCAGAGCTGTGATGTGGGGGACCATCTGTCCCCCTGAGACAATGGTGCCATTTACACTTATGTACTGCAATTCATCCAAGAGGAAAGATAAATCTGTCCTTGCTAATGATACATCACACTCTTTGCTTATCCTTTCTTCCTTTAGTTTTCTTTCCCCCAGTCTCCCCTTGTCATCACCTACTGTGCTTCAGTCTATAAAAGAAGCCATTGCTCCCCCTCCTTGAGTGTGATTTGATGCTTCTGAGTTCCTGCAACTCCTCTAGCAGACTCCCCTGTGACTAGCCACCCTGTCTATCCCCTTTCCTCTCTGTCTGTGGCAGTCTGTCATTTTCCCCCTCTTTTATTTTTTATTTCCCTTGCTGTCATTCTTGGGGTTTGCTGCTAGCAGCCTGTCTGCACAGATTGTCCCTGCCCTTGAATTGGCTCCTTCTGTAAAGTGCCTCTCTTGGTCAGTATTGTGGACAAAAGGCTTCCTGGGGTGAAAAGTCAGGGTTAAAGGGAAGATCTGGAGGTAGGATTTAAACAGAGAACATCACTCATTGGCTTAGCTAGAATGAGGGAAAAGGCCAGGGCTCTGGCAGAGATGAGAGAGTTTACCTGTAAAAATGGCAGATTTCTGCTCTCTCTGGTGGGGAATTCTACATGGCAAGGTGGGATTGCTTCTTCCTTGTACTCACAGGTTGCTTCCATCCCCATATAGAGCCCAGGCCAGCTGCTGTCTTCCTGTGCCCTCCAACACGCTAGTGGCGTCCTGGGTGTCCCCACCCTGAACTGTCCGTGTGGATGCACTGTGCTCATCTCTGGGTGGCAGGGTCCGAGGGGTGCATCTACCCTGGGAGCGGGGACAGGGTGCTGGTAGGCGACCACCACGTGAGCCAGCCTGGGTGAGACTTGCTGCTGCATCAGCTGGTCCTGGCCTTCTCTGGGATGTAGCTGGTGCTCTGCTAATCCCTGCTCTTGTGGGCAGACACAGACAGATGTGAGCTCAGCGTGCTGGCCGGGAGCTGTGTGACTGCGATCTCCTGGCCCTGTGCCCTGGCTTGGAAGCTGGGCAAGGTGCTCGGTGGTTTGCTTAAGAAAGTTGAACCAAAAGTGCTGTCTCAGCCTTGTTCCTGACCCCTGAACCTTTGTGAGGGCTGTTTCATCTTTAATAATTTGGTGTTGTTTATCACTACCTCTCCAGGGTAGCAAAAAATGCTGAAATACAGCAAGGGCTTTCAGGCTGCTTGTAGCTTGAAGTAACTGGATGTTGTGAGAGGCACAGTGAACCAAATGTACCTCTTGGGGGCTTTCTCTTCCCAAAGAGTCACGGATGAAAAGGGCTAACATCAGTACATGTGCATCCAGGAGAAAGCTGCTGAATCCAGTGCTTGTAATTCTAGCTATGAGATTTGCCTCAACAGGCAAGAAGGGAAGGAAGGAAAGAAAATACATGGTAAAATATTAACCTCCCTATTGAAACAGGCAGTTTGTAACAAACAACAGCTGTTCTGTTTCATGGCGTGGAAGATGTAGGAGCTCAGTGTTTGAGGGTGGAGAAATATTTTCCTCCGTGCAGAGGTTGATAGTCTCTCAAGTCAAAGGTCCAAAACATCTGCTTCTCTTCTAAGCCCTGCTTATTATTTGGAAGCATACTGAAACATCAGTGCTTGGCAAATCTGCCTCACCCCAGCATTCGCACACTCCAAAAGGAATGCTCACTGCCTTTACCTGTATCTTACATCTTGCTGCTCAGCCAAGAACGCTTCACTCTAGTGTTCCCCTATGAATACAATGTCCTTATTTTCTACAAAATGTTCTACAGATCATTTACCAGCCAGCTAGCAGATGTTGTTAACAAATATTGTTAACAATAATCAAGCTACAACATATTTGAGAAAAGTATGTTTTGTAATGTATTACAATTTTTATGTAATTGTTTTTGTTCACATATTTACCAACTTGTGATGTAATTTTTGCTTTGGGTAAGTCTCCTGGTTTTGTAGGTGATTCTGGCAGGCTCTGTTTTGTCCACATGTGAGATTCAGGCCAGACCTTGAAAGTGTTTGTCATGACAGAGTTATATTAAAAAAGACAGGCTCATAGAAGTGCAACAGTAATAATATATTGCCTTTGGTACTGCCTGATGTTCAGTGCTACTGGCCAACTGTGATATTTCTTAATGAAGGATGTTTTTTCCCCTCGAGGCAATTTTTTGCTTGCTTTTTTCTTTCCCTGTGGCTCCTTTCTGATTAATTTTCTTGATGGAGGAGGATCCTTCCTGGCTTTTTAGTTTGCTTCTCTCTTCTCTGCACTTGTTGACCCACTGTTTAGCAGCCTCTGCGCTGGCAACTGCTCTTGTCTTCCCATCTGGACCCCTTTCTGGAAGTGGGATTTTAGTGAGTGGAGGAGGCTCTAGATGGTATCCCACTTGTTTTATACAGGAAAAGCCTTTGGAGATGGCAGTCTTCTCACTGTTTTCTTCTAGCGTTTTTTACATCCCATGCTACAACCTCCCAATTTTTTTTCTTCTTTTTTTAATAGGTTGACCCTGTTATCTTTCCCTACGTGGACAAATTCCTTATATTATATGCGTTCTTATTTGCTGGGTGCTGAGTAATGGTTTTCTTTCCTTTCCTGCCCAGCAGGATCTCCGAAGAATCTCACACAGTTTGTACAAGGGCCATGACCACAAATAGAACCAAAGAAATGGAAGACTTAGTTTCCATTGTTACATGAGGTGGTAGCATGGTTTTCAAAAGGTGTCCAACTTTTCCCATTGCAACAGTCTTTTTATCCCTTAATGAAACTTTAATTTGAGGTTTGGGAGACAGGGACCAGGCAAAAAGCCAGGAAAGGATACTGTAGTGGGGGGCTGAGAAGCCCAGCAGGAAGATAAGGCCACTGGGTCAGGCAGCCAGCAGGAATGTGAGGTGGAAAGCCTACCCACCAGGCATCTGCCCAGCAGAGTGGAGGGAGGAGCAGAGGTGTGAGGGAGTAACTTGGAGAGTGGACTGGTTGGGCTGGGTGGGGGTAATGGAGGGGCAGGGAACCAGGGTGGGTGAGAAGAGGGTCTGGATGGGATGAAGCCTGCTGAGAAGGCAAAGGCTGGGACAGTGAGCCCAGGTAGAGGTAGGCTGGCGTGGCTGGAGGGCTCAGCCTGCAGCAAGAAAGGGTGAGATGGGAATATCCCATGTAGTGGGCTGTAGTCATGTCCCTAGAGCCTGCATGCTTTGCATTCCTACTTATTTCTGTTTCCTTGCTGTCAGGGAACTCCTGTAAGGCCCACTGGCTAAAGAGGTATCACATTACTGTCTTCACTGAATGCCTTCCCTCCCTGTGGGTGCAGGGATCCTGTGGAAAAAACCCAAACCTGAACACATGAACATGCATTGAAAGGTTGTGTTGTGAAGGTGGTGTGGAGATGGAGAAACTGACATTCCACATTCATCTTTAATTCTGTTTTAATTTCTTGGATTGAGTCATATAAAAAAGTCTCTCCTGAGCATATTCAAAGCACCATTTTTTTCTGTATGGCAGCTGCTAATTTATCTCCATTTGGATGGGTTGTTAGAGGATAAGTGGAAGAGGTCTTGGGTTACCCTGCTGCCCAGTGTGAAAGCGGTGTTTCAGAGCATCCAGCAACAAGTTCTAGTCAAATAACATCTGGAGTACTTATGCAAAGACAAAATAACATTTTTATTTGTGACCATTGACATTCAACTTAGTTTTTCCCCCAAGCAGTCATACCTGCTATGTAAGTTTCAGCTCAAGCTGTCAGTCAGATGAAGCTCTAAGCAAATGAGATGGGGTGTTAGGAGGAAGAGTTTGTGGTAGGATTAATTAAAATTAGTGTTATCAGTGTAGCTACATGCAGCCTTCCACCATATAAGTCAGCTCTGTCTGAAGCCTCAAGTTTCCCCTACAATGCAATAATTAACTATTAAAGGAGGCACTTTAAAAAAAAAAATTCCTCCTCCAGAAAACCATAACCCAGGACTTTTTTTCAAAGCACAGAATTAATTGCATCCCTCCACAGTATCTTTGAGGTGCTGTTATTTCTTTAAAATGCACTTACAGCATATTGTGATATGTCACACATCCTTTAAATATCCAATAGCTTTTTAACTTTTAAAAATCTATTTCACACTTAGTGGCATGTCTGTAAAGCATTTTTCTGGAATATGTGGCAGATGTCTGGGGAAACTGTGTTTTCTTCCATAAGGGGGTTATTTTACTGGAAAATGAAAGAGGGTTGACACTTCATTTGATTTTCCTGAGCTGTCACATCAGGGATTCTCTGTCTGGGTGTGAGACATGAATCCAGATCATACGTAAACTGCACAAGGCAAGATGTGCTCCCTTCCCTGGGTGAAGGGGAACTTCCCATGAAAGAACATTCTCCGAAGGCTAAAGGTGGGGATAACAGGCTGGGGAGGTCTGTTCTAGGATACCCTGCCCAATGGGACTTGTCAGCATGGTCTGGAGATACAGAAGTAACATTAAGTCTGTACTTGGACCTTACTCTATGAGGAGGAGGAAGGTGGCAGCTTTGAGGTTACTCAAACCTTGAAGACTCCTGATACTTGTGTCCCAGGTTCCTGAGGTGAGCTAGCACTTCAGGGTTGTGTGTTGCAGAAGTTGACTCCTAAGAAGGAGTCATAAATGCCAGTGCTGCAGTCACTTTAGATGTGTCAGGCCACCATTGCATGGTTGTGGTTTATGGATAGACAGAAGGGAATTTGTCATGGCTGTGTTGGCCAACAATCCCTGTATTTGCAGGGGCCTGATCTGCGTTTCTGTTCTGACTCCTCTTCCTCTCTACTCTGTATGAATGTGGCTTTGTGTCCCCTTGTCCTTTTGCTGTGGTGAATTGTCTCTGTATTTTCTTTTCCCTGTTCCCAGACTAAGCACTGTGCTTGGGGCAGGCCCCTCTGTTTCCCCTGCAGCATTAGAAGGAGAGGCAAGGGAGAGAAGGAAGTCAAGCAGAGGAACTGCTGCAAGCCCCTGAAGGTAATGCCTGTGCCAACATCTCCCCTTTGCTGTGACAAACGTAGTGGGGATAAATACCAGGTGTCTCTTGCAGAGTAGTTAAATGCACCAGCAGTCCCTGTTTTGTCATGTTAGGACAGAAGAGTCTTCCAGCTTTACATTTCAAAAGATTGCCTGTGGTGCTTGGCGCATCCCTCTTGTGCATATCCTGGGAAGTACACTCCTGACTTTCTGGGCAGTAAAAATGCCCAAGGATTATTTGGCTGTGGTAGCAGTCAGTGTCCTCACTGCTAATACGTGTGGGCACAGGCACGCTGCTGTCGAGGCATTTCTGGGCAGAGTTTCCTAGGGACTGAGGAGCTTAGCCCTGGGGGAAGCTGTCACTGAGGGCACAGAGAGGGGAAAGCAGGAAGGTGCTGGATATCACTGGAAATAAAGATGTGAGCTGCTGTGTGGAGGCAAGGGGATGGGTGAGTGAATGACCTGGAATGTCTCCCACAGGACTGAGGATGTCAGTGATCCCATCAGTGGAAGCAAAGGTGACAGGTTGGACAGCTCTAGCAGGAGAGCACAAAAGTGATTATTTCCTTCCCCAGGCACTTGACTTCTCTGGGTACTTCTCGAGTGCAATTAAGCTGATTAGTGTCATGCATTTTAGGCTTTGTCTTGTACCTATGGCATTTCCCATTCTTGTTTACATGTGTGCAGGATTTTCTCATCCCTTGCCGTGACATCTCTCCCCACTGGATGCAGGATTATTCTTTTCTGATGATTAACGTTTTCATGGGTCTCGGGTAGCTTTTCAGGAACAAAAAGACATTCCCAATGGAGAATTTGAAGCCAGGTCTTTACTTGCTGGATTTAACAGTTACACCTGGGATTACTTCATCCCACTGAATGACCTCTTCTGAGACCCTGCTGCTTCCCCCAATAGCATTGAAGCGTTGTATTCACAGGCTTATCTCTGCAGCCCTTCCCACCAAGTGTGCTGCTTATGCCTGGTGCCCTCAGGCACACAGTTACTTGCTTGTGCTTGGAAACTGTGGGAAGGCCTCGTGCACCCCCAACATCTGCACACTGAGATGCAGCCTGGGAGATAACTCTCGTGGAGCCACTGTGGCTCTCAGCAGAAATGTGTACAAGCAGCAGTCAGACCATCAAAATGTACTGAGACCTAGGCAGAAAAAATTATAGGAACTGTTACTGAAATGTGTGTATTGCTTTTATACTATTAACTCCTATATTGATACACATACATAATAAAGATATTTGACTAAGTGATACAATTACTACATAATAAATCATCTAAATGAGTTCTTTATTACTCTAATTTATATGCGTCTGTATAAATCAGAGGTGTTCTCACAATTTCTTTGCCATCTCTGAAAGATACAGGAGGATTAGAAGACATTTGCATTGATGAGTCTTGGGTAAATATTTGACCTACTGGTGAATTCCTCTGCAATTATCCCTAGGAGAGACTTGCTGTACCTTCCCCTGAGTATCTATCTGGGTGATGCCAGAGGGATACAGGGAAAAGGGAGGGGTTCACTGGTGTTTAAAATCCCAAGGGGACTGAAAAGCTTTTCACAGGAAGTGGAGGATTTAAACTTGCTGTTACTGTTCAGGTTGTAGGGGAAAGACTGGAGTCATGAGGAGAGAATAGGTCATGGTTGTGGACATCTAGTGGGCTGCTGTATTTTGGGACATCTGGAGGTCAGTGGTTGGGAGGGTAGAGACTTAAATGCATCAGACAAGTAAAATCAGTGAGTTTCCAAATGTTGCTCAGGTGTGTGGGAATCCCAGTGTAAATTACCGGTGCAGGGAATTGTGTGGATGGTGGGAGTGAAGTTCTCCCAGCTCTTTCTGGGCACCTACCTCTGGGCTGACCTATCCAGGCAGCCAGTGAGAGATGAGGGGTGTGATTTTGTTGAAAAATGTGGTGTGTTACAGGGACTGGAGTTCATACCCAGGAAATGAGCTGGTATTGAGAAAGCCTCGTTTTGGCATGGGGCTGCCCCTGCCTGCTGGCTGCAGGAAAGGTGAGCCTCCAGAGATGCTGGTCTTAGTGCAGGTAGCTGCTCAAGTGTTTGAGCCATATGTGCTCTGGTTAATGAACTGACACCACTACACCGACTTTCAGAGAGTTCTTTGTTAACCCCAGTTCAGGGCCTCTCAGGCTTCTCAAACTGGGTAAATTTTAGAAGAGAAAACAAGCTCTTTCTTGCAAGACTTTGGCCACCTTCCTTGTTTTGGTCAGGGTGAATATGCCATAAAGAACAGCCTTTGTGTCTGTGCTGTTTTCATGCTTCTATTCAAACCAGGGATTTACTGAAACAAAATTAAATCTGAGCTGGCAAGTTGAGTTTGAGTTTCGGCTTCAGCTGGCTTGTGCTTTGTTCAGATTAATTCTCTTTTCCCCCAAACGCTCTACCTCCCACCCCATCCCCCAGATAGGGAGGCAGCCGTTGTCATTTCTCTGCTTTCACAAAGGCACAGTGGGAAGAGGAGACAAAGCAGAACATCATCTGCCTTCTCTGGTGGCAGGCAGGGAGCTGAGCTCCCAGAGGAGCTGGTGCCTAGCTGCTGCCTGTGCATCAGTGGGATGTTGCTCCGTGGGGATGCTCATGTGGCAGGTCTTGCTGGAGGGAAAGAGGAGGAAGGTCATGAGAAGAGGCAGTAGCAAGTCCAAGCATTGTGAAGGTTCCCAGTTTGGGTACTCACTGGTCCTTTGTGTATCTGTCCATCTTAGGGAGAACTACTAGGGAAGACCTCCTGGGATGGCCAGGCAGACTGGAGCATGGAGACGGTGTGGGAAAGAGGACCTGGGGGATGAGAGGAAGCAGTGTGTTAGTGCTCCTTGGAGCTGGTATGTCTTTAAAGCTGGTGTGTTACCATGGCGTGCCTGGCAGTAGAGCTCCCTTGTCGCTTCTCTAATTCCATTCAGGCAAGGAAGAATGGTGAGGAGATTAAAAACAATGCAGAGCAAAGGCACTCTGTCTCCTGCTGTAGTGTGCTCTCCTTGGCTCCTGCACCCCCCACCCTCTGGGCTTCTCTACAACTCACTCCCCCACACGGGTTGGGTAGAACAGCTTCCCTGGTACCTGCTGCCCTAGGCAAATGTGTTGATTTCCCACGTTGTGGGAGCCTGGGAGAACACCTGCCACAGCTTCTGCAAGAACAGCAAAGCAGAGGGGGAGAAGGGACCATTCTGGGAAGCCAGGAGTGTGGGTGCAGGACTGAAGGCAGCAGAACCAATGGCAATATTCCCACTAAGGTAAACAGGA
This sequence comes from Atrichornis clamosus, assembly GCA_013400975.1. Lineage (NCBI taxonomy): Eukaryota > Metazoa > Chordata > Aves > Passeriformes > Menuridae > Atrichornis > Atrichornis clamosus. The sequence continues at coordinate 57,867 of WBMZ01011574.1, forward strand.
ACAGAATTGGGTTTGTGGAGGTTTGGTGTTAATTAGCGTCCTCTTCAGTGGTTTCTGAGTGTGTTAATGGTCCTGTAGTAGAAATGTCAAAAGATCCTTGACTACAAGATACTACACGTAACATGACCTAGAAAGATGAGTAGCAAGGAAAAGACATGGAATGCTGCTTTAACCCTCTTCATCTTGCTTAGCTCTTGTCTCTTCTGTAAACTCTTCTCACCATTGTCCACCTCACACTGCCCTGTGATCCAGCCGTCTCTGGACCTCCTACCTGCTGGTGCCTTTGCTGTCCCTGCCTTGGCCCCTCAGCTGGGTAAGCCACACTGTCTTCCATTGCAGGGTGTTGGGTACCAGCTCCATCAAATCTCACTGTCTTTGCCCCTTGCCCCTACACAACTTGCTCACTCCAGTCCTCTGGTTATGGTCCAGTGTCTTGCTACACTACCTGCCATGGTCTTTTTGAGCCTAAGACTTGCTGTGCAGCCAGAATTACTCTCACTTGTGTGTGCCTAAAATCATCCTCNACACTACCTGCCATGGTCTTTTTGAGCCTAAGACTTGCTGTGGTACAGGAGTCCCTGTGCAGCCAGAATTACCCTCACTTGTGTGTGTGCCTAAAATCATCCTCCATCTGCAAAATCACTTCCTTCTTTCACTCCCCTTGTCTGATGGGGAGGCAGTTGAGTCACTGTTCCTACAACATCTATTGGGGGAAACAATCTCTAAGGAAGGAGCAGTGGTGCTAGAGGGAGAAGCTGCTGCTGTTTTTCTACATGGGGGTGACCATCCAGAGGTTCTTGAGCACTTCAGGTGAAGTGAGGGTCCCTTCAGTGAGATGGAGCTGCCACAGGGGCTCCTGAGTGAGCCAAAACCCGGCTCTAGAAGGGAGCAGCTCCAAAGTGGTGAAGAAACAATCCTGTTTCTCAGAGTGCAGCATGCTAAATCTCCCCTTGCTTTAATAAGCTGTTGCTTCTCCAGGGGGAGTTTCCCTCTCCCATGCCAGGTCCCCTTTCATGACAGCCAGAAATACTCCTATTTTAGCCAGAGCACTTTCAGTGAAAAGAAACCCTTTACTGGCAGGGTTGCGTGCAAACACCCTTTGCTTGGGAAGGCTGAACTCGACTCTTATTACAGGTGATATGCCCCAGTGGAGCATTCTTTGGTAAGCCCTGCTGCCCTCCTGCACCAGGCTGCTCTCCCCTTTCATCTCTGTTCCCCTTTCAGCTCTGCAGGGTCCCCAGGCCCCCATGCAGCTTTGCCAGTCTCCCTCCTTCATGGCTGGCTGCCAAGCTTCTCATGGCCACACTTGATTACTGACAGATTAACAGGTGTCTGAAGTGTGGGTTATTAATCCTGGCCTAAGGCAATATCTCATTAATGAAAATAAAACTGAAAATTAATAGAAGAGGAAACGAAGGGGCTGAAAGCTGAGGAAAAGGGAATTGTGAGGAAGAAGTGTGGAAAAAAGGGAGGAAGAAATTCAGTTTGGGACTTGATTTCTCTGGAGGCAGAGTAGAAAGAAGGAAAAATGTGAGGCTTAATAGGGCAAGAGAGGACAGAGAGGTGGATGGAGAGGAAGGAGGGTCAAAGGAGCCCTTGCCTGGGCAGTCTGCCATGGGCCTGCTGAGATGTCAGCAGGGCCAGGTTGAAGCAGATGGGAAGCGAAGGGCTGTGAGTCTGAAGGCTGCATGAAATATTTAAGATGCTCCTTCAAACTAGCTCCTCATGGTGGTGACGTGTTGGGTGGAGGGGACAGGAAAAATTTGGCTGATAACATATTAAAAAAAATATTCTGACAACATATAGCTCTCTTCTTTATCTCTGGGGCCCTGGACAACCAGATTTGATGGGTAGCATTTGTAGGGGTGGGTGTGGGAGGAGGAGTTGGAACTAGGTGACCTTTAGGGTCCCTTCCATCTCAAGTCATTCTATGATCTTACCTTCTCCAGGGACAAGATGCTGTGTAGTTATGCAGGACACAAGGACTGGTTTCTTTAACCTCTGAAGCTTTAGTTTGCTTTTGCTTTATATCTCCTCACTTTCTTCCTCTTTCTCCTGTTCCCCACACTGACAGCATCTGTCACATAGTGACCAACTTCAGCCTAGCAGGGTCTTGCTCCCCTCTCCTACTGCTGGGGTAGGATGTAGCTCTGTCTCCTTTAGGCACAAATGTGTCTTCTTCTTCGACCCTGCTTTGCTGAAGTTGGAGACACCAGCTGGGGACATGGCATTCAAGCCCTTTTCTCCCACCTCTCAGTGCCTGGTCCTTTAGATGTCTGCTCTCGGGTGTGGGGTGACTTGACCTGTGTCAGTTCGGTGAAGCCTTGAGCTCAACTGAGGTGATGCAGGAAGAGAATCTGGTTGTAAAAGTATCCACAAGGATTTCTCTGACTTTATCCCACCTTAGCTGGCAGAGGCAAAGCTCTTGAAATGTAATGAGTGTCACTGAGTGTCTGGGGATTCAGGCAAAGGCAGAGCCTGGGAGAAATCAGAAAGCTCAACTGTCTCAGCTCATGAGGTTTTGGACCAATGTGTACTGTACTCTGCCTAGGCACAAATACCACTCATGTGTGACACCATCACTCTTTTCTTCTGCTTCCCTTCCCTCCGTGAGCGCAGCAGAGAGCTGTTGCCTTTAGACTGGGTGTGTGTAATCACCATGACGTAGTTTGGGAACTAAATCTAGAAGGGAGAGAAAACCATCTCAATTAAGTTAAAAAATACAATAAATAACTATATTGTTCACTCCCCACACCCCCCAAATCCAGTGTTAAATTCACTTAGTAATTTGGATCAGGCTTTGGTTACGTTAAAAAAAAATCCCAACACCTGTAGCAGCTGCAGCTTTTAAATGTAGGAAGGAGACCAGAATTAATTCTGAATGTTTCAGCTCTGGAGACCTCATTTAGGGGTGGCAGGTGTACTGTATCTTTCTTTGAGATCTTCCTGTGCGTGATGTGTCCTGCCCACTGTTTGCTGCCTCCCTGTCCCTGTGAACCATGCTTGCTCTTTTCTAAGATGGTGGAATTTTCTGTTCTGCTTGCTGATCCAGCCAAGATCTGCAGGTGACAGATTAGCAAGTGAATGTTGGTTTTGGGGTGGGTTTTTTTGGTGGGGATTTTTCTTCGTTTGTTTTTGTTTGGGTTTTTTTGTGTGTGTGTGGGGGGCAAGAATAGAAGGAACGATACGAAATATATTTGACATGGTTCAAGAAGCAAGTGAGCCTGGGACTGGTCTCCAGGTTTTCTTGATTGCTCTCTGTCTGGCATCAGAAAATATCACAGAACATAGACAAATACTACTGTATTTAAAGGCAGGATGTGCTACAGGGCTATACCAGCATGAGTTAATAAATGTGAAGGAGTGAACAAAAAGTAAATGTTATTTCAGACGACAAAATAACAGGCTTTCATAATGAACTAGCATCCCTCCCTAGGATTGATGGCTTCCAATAAGCCTGAGCTGGTTTTTCCCACCCTTTGGAATTCACAGACAGAAAATGTACAGAAAACCTTTTGGGTTTTTCCCCCATCGTTTTTGTAATGGTTCCTAGGTATTGAAATGTGTGGTTAAGGCTATTGATAAAACATTCACAGTACAAGACAGCAGCAATTCATCTGATTTCTTCCAAAAATGTGAAACATGTATCTGAATTTGCAAGAGCAGCATGGCAGTTCACATCTGAGTAGATTATGGATGGGAAGGCTGCATGTTGATGCTGTCTCTCTATAATCCTGTATCAAGATTGATATTGAGCATTACCTTAGCTCTCCTCAAATGTTGTTATTCTCTTTGGCTGTTCTCATTCCTCCCTCATTAGGAGGAATCCATGAAGGAGGAGTGAAAAATATAGAAACCTGATTTGGCTCAGGAGCCCTTGAGCTGAGAGTGGTTGGCAGCTGGAAGAGTGCCTAAGGGAAGTATTGTGTCTGCTCATCCCATTTTTACACACTTCTCTGGGCAGCTGTGTTGCAGCCCAGTCTGGACAGATGTTTGGTCCAACTTGAGATGCTCATTTTTATTTGTTTTTGTAATATTCCTCTGACTGCTCCCTGACTTGTGGAGGCTTTCTGAGAGTCTGTAAACCCATAGGTCACTTGTGGGGGTTTTTTTGTTTTGTTTTTAGCATCCTTTCTTATTGCCATCTGCCACCCCTGTTCTCCTTTCTTTCAAGGCACTTGCCCTTTTGATGGGTGTTCCCATGTAGGGGAACATGGAACCTGCAGCTCTGGAGGGAACAGGAGCTGCTCTGCTCGACACTTTTGGTGGGGGTTTCTTGCTCGTGATCAGTAAGTGTGAAGGTGGGGTTGGAGACCACAACCTCAGCACCTGGTGGTGCCCACCCCATGTTTTTACCTGCTGCCTAGAGCACTGAGGCAGCAGGCTGGGGAAGCGTCCCTGTCCAGGCTCTGTGGTGCCCCATCCTCTGCCCCTTCTGCTGAAAGCAGATCAGGAGTAAGAGCTCCCCCCCAGGAGGGAGGTAAATATGGGCTCTGAGTCTCTGCTGGGAAAATAGCTGCAACATTGAGATGAACTGCCTGCCTTGAGAAGATGGAATGCCCCTCAAGTGGCGGGCCCTTGGTTGGACAGGTTAGCCTGACTCTGATTAGCCTGTACACTGGTTTCTACTTCATGGTTTGCTTTATGTTCATCATCTCCCTCCCTTCCTTAAGTGCATATGAGCCTCTGGTCTAAAAATTTAATTACAGTGACCTTTTCCTTCTAGGATCTGATAGGGACAGTCCATGATTAGAAAGAAAGATCTAGTCTAACTTATTTATTTGTTGGAAGGTCAGCCACGTCTTTAAGCTCGTTTGAGGACAAACCTGTAGCACAGTAATCAAGTACACAGGCAGTTCAGCAGCCTGAGGCTGCTGAAGAAAAGCACTGGCTGGGCAGAAGTTTTTGTTTCATTGCACAAAGACACAGATCTGTTGCATTACTCTTGCATTTCCCATTTGTGGCTTTACACCAGATCTGCAGTGTTTTCTGTACTCTCACCACAGCTCAAGCTCCCAAGGTTGCAGTTATGATTTAGTCATAACACCAGTATTTATCAGTAAGAAATGCAGGTGATTTAAAAGGAACTGGGTTTTTTTCCACTGTTGGATGGGTGTTTGTGTGATAGAAACACTTATTTCTGACTTTTCTTTTAAGATCATATTCAAAGTAAGTGTTATTTTATATGAAATAGTCCTCCTACCCTCCCAACCCAGTATTTCTTTTATAATGGCTTTAGCTGTGGGTGCTGTTCCCGTGCCTTTAGAGTCTTTAGACTCAACATAATTTGTCATTTTAAGACCTACTAAGCAGTTTTCTAAAGCCATGCTTAATTTTAGGACTACACCTAATAAGATACTGCAAGAATGAAGTAGTCTGGAAGGAAGGTGCAGGGATGAATGAACACAAGCTTTGGGCATCCAAGAAACAACCTTGTGAAGGACTGAGGGTCATGCAGGAGTGGTTATTTAACTTCTTAAGGGGATGAGCAAATGCTGTTTGCCATGGTAAAGTCTGCTTTCAAGCCCTGGGGAGCTGGTCCTTGTTCACAGATGTTACACTGAAACCAACACAGCCTAATGCTAATAGAGACAAAGATGATCAAGGCTTTGGGGGGTGGATCATCAGTGAACCCACTCCACCTTCTTAGTAGAAGCATGCTGTGCAACTAAATAGGTCGAAAGGAAAAATGGAAAAATGTTTGCATACAGCTGATGTTAGCAGTTTTGAAGGGAATTTAGGTTGCGGGCAGGACAGATGTTGGAGGGAGGGATTCATTCAAATTGGACAAAATGCCTAATTTGCCTAAGAGGTTGCTTAAAGAAAATGACAATTTGTAAAAATTCTCCCTAGCATTGGGCTAAATTTACAGATGTGAAAATGATTGTTCAGCAGTCATTGTGAACGCCGAGGGAGTCTGGGAGGTGTTCTCTTGCCAGCGGGTGGCACAGCCTGATGGGCACTGTGATAGGGACACTTCATTTACTTATTTATCATCTAGCTGAGCTCTCCCTTGTGGGTTATCCCTGTCTGGGCAGAAGGCAGAAGACGAGACTGCGTGAGAGAGCCCTGATTAAAAGAGGAGGGATGAATATTGTGTTCCTCAGACAGGGAGGTTTGTAGGCAGAGCACTAAGGTGTATGTGCAATGTTACCTTGAAGTCTCTTGTAGTGGAATATAAATGTTTGCCTTCTTCCCAAACCACTCTCGCCATCTGTTTTATGTTTTAGGCACCTTGGTCTCTATCTAATGTTTTATCACCTTGATAGCTCTTACCTTATTAAGTATGTCTGCTTCTATCTCTCTAATCTCTTCACATCGCCTCCCCAGGGTGCTTTCTACTTTGTCTCTTACTGTTCTCAGTGACTCCTTTACCTGATGCTATTTTTTCCCACTCCTCATTGATGCATTGCAACCTCAGTTGACATTTCTGCTTTCTCTTGGAGCAGTGGTGAGGAAGCACTGTTTGGATACTGTCAGGGGATTCAAAGTGTCCCGAGTGCAGCTGTAGTACCCTGAGGCAGCTGGACAGCTGGTGTTCCCTGGGTTGGGTACTGACCATTCCAGGCTCCCTATGTAACTGAAGTCATCTCTGAGCTTTGGTGGCAGACAAACCAGACCTGAAAACCCCCACACTGTTCATGCAAGGAGGGAATTTATGGGGGTCAGAAGCTTTCTGCAATATGGCAGGTTATGCCCAGAGATGTTGCAGTAGTGAGTCTTTTGCTCCTGCACTGACTCTCCCCAGGCATCTCCTCCTCCAGGTCCTGGTGGACAAGGGCAGTTTTTGTGGTAGTTGAGGGATAGGAAAACATTGTGTATCAAATGGAGAGAGGGCTTAATGATGAGAGCAGAAGATAAAGCAACCTAGAATAAGTAAGGGTTAAAGCTGCCTAGGGCCTGGGAACAGACCAATATTTCCTAAGTGGTGTGACAGGGAACTGGCCAGAAGAATGTGAAGCTGGCAGGAGGGCAGATGATGATGGTGCTGCTCGGCAAGATGGTTCTCTATCCACCTTCAGCAGAGTTGGCCTGTGTGATCAGCCAGCTCACCTGAGAGGCAGAGCAGTCAGAGAGCCCTAGATGTGTCCAGCCTGTGCTGACCTGTTCTGCATGGGCACTCCCAGGAGAACTGCTAACAAGAGCTGCTTGGATAGCAAAGGGGTTGTGGTCAGCTGCAATCTCACTGTGGAACATCTGCAGGCTTGGTAGTGTGTATCCTAAGACCCTTGGCATTGCAGTGGCTTTTGAGCTCAGGTGAACACTGCTGGTAGACCCCAGTCACTTCAGAGTGCCTGATCCCCCAGGAGTGGGTTTATTTGGATGAGAGTTGATTTCTCAAGTTCAGACCGGCTTTTCACGGGGGGTGAGATGTGGAGGTGAAGGCCCATGGAGGTGCCTGTACCCCACTAATGACTAGAAATGGAGCCTGATTCACCAACTTAAACTGCATCCCTACCTTCCCGTGGGCTCCCTGTCTCCTGGCTGAAGGGACACGAGGGGAATCTGAATCAGGGGCGTGTGTGTGTGAGCTGTCTGCCATTATCCATGATGAACGTGTATAATTTGGTTTTTGTACTTCTTCACAGCAGGCAGCTCTGCTCTCCTGGACTGCTATATGCCAGTGCACCAGTTCCCCATGTGTCAGGGATGAGACTGGCATTTTGAGTGCTGGCAGTGCTTCTTTTGCTGATGCTGGTTTCTAGGAGGTGACGGGGTTGTCAGTGGAGCAGTGTGTGTGTGAGCATGCGGCTACGCCTCAGGTGCAGTGATATGAGGAACTCTTCGACTCCCAAGCTCTTGCTGCTGCTGCTTTTTCTCTGCCTTCACTCCCCAGATCCCCTCTATTCTTTGTCTTGGCAGGAAGAGGTGTCCCAGTGTGCACAAGGCTTGAAAAAATGCAAGAAAAATTGGAAGTGTTTCAGTTTTTCTGTACATGTTTCAATTTTTCCTTGCAGTTTACAGTGCTAGACGCACTGGATCTTATTACATAAAGATGTTGTTTCTTGTCATTAATCCAATGTGCGGTGGCTGTTGGCACTCTCCTAATTTGCTGTTCTCCTTGGTGAATAGCTATCTCATGGCACATACAGACTTGCTCTACTTTAGCCCTATTGAGAGTATTTGCTCCTTAACCCTAGGACCAAGGGAAGTATCCTTGCCTTTTTTGCTTTGTTTTATCCTCATAATTTTGTTCACTATATAAAAAATAACTCTGGCTGAAGCGATAGCAGTCCAGCAAAACTTGGGGCACAACTTTCCAGGTTTGCCCATTCAGCTCAGGCAAGAGTCACAGCACTAGGTTCTAGGTCCACTGAAATTGAGTATTGGATTTATGGCCCCTGTTTTGCCTGTAAATGCCGCTTTAAATTGCTGTGAGGATGGTTTTCCACAGAAAGAAAACAACTATCAGTGCTCAGCTGTTCATTCTCTTAGGACTGTTACTAGAATATGTCAGTATTAATGTTTCAACATTTCTCCCTTTTTGCCTGAATCGGGATGCAGAAAGCATTGTCATTACAGCTTTTCTGTGCTTGAGCCTGGTCTTTCAGGCAAGGATCTGACTGGTGCATGAGCTGCTGTTGTGGTTTAACCCCAGCTGGCAACCAAGTACCATGCAGCTCCTCACTCACTCTCCCCCAGCCCCAGTGGGATGGCGAGGAGAATCAGGGAGGGAAGAGGCAGAACTTGTGGGTTGAGATAAGAACAGTTTAATAATTGAAACAAAGTAAAATATAGTAATACTAATATTGCTAGTTATAATAATAATTGTAATGAGAAGAAGAGGAATAACACCTGAGAGAAACAAGTGATGCATAACAGACTCGCTCACCACCTGCTGACCAATGCTATGTTCCTGATCAGTGATTGGCAGCTTCTGGCCAACTCCTTGTGGTTTATATATTGGACACGACGTGCTATGGCATGGAATATCCCTTTGGCCAGTCGGGCCTGCTGTCCTGGCCATGCTTCCTCCCAGTTACTTGTGAAGCTCCTCACTGGAAGAGCATGGGAAATGGGAAAGTCCTCAGCTTAGGGTAAGACACTACCTAGCAACCACTGAAACACTGGTGTGTTATCAACAGGATTCTCATGCTAAATCAGAAATGGCACTGTACCAGCTGCTAGGAAGAAAATTAACTATTCCAGTCAAAACCAGGATAGCTGTCCTGCAGGCAAAATTTAAGGCTGAAATCATACAAACTCTCCCTTTTCCTCTGAGGTTAACCTTAGGTGTGTTTCTGGAATTCTCTATACTTCTTGCTCACCTGAAAATAAAAATTAATTGTGCTTCACTACCTGGTGGCTAATTAAGGCCTCCTTGAGTAGTAGAAGAAGGGGAGAATGGAAACATAAGGAGCTGTTGCAGAACCAAGTCCTCTACTGTTCAGAATGGCAGAATTAATTTGGCCAGTGCCTTTTCTTATGTGTTCACAGACCATGATTTTTCCCATTGTTCTCCTACTTCTGTCAGGTGCTTGAAGGATGGTGTTCACTTAATGAGCAACCAGATTACACTTTGTTTTCCCGTGTTTGTTCAATGCATGGCTCTGGGCCTTATTGACAACACACTGTGTAAGTCCTGCTCTGAAGATGGGGTTATTGATTTCCTCAGTTTGTTTTTTTTTTTTTTAATCACAGTAGTATCTGAGTGCTCATCACTATAGAACCCAAGTGCTTCACAAACATTAATTTATCTTACAACACCCCTGGGAGGAAAGGGCTTTTCTTGGCTCTCTGTTTGCACAGAGGGGATGGCAGTGGGCACAAATGGAAATCAGAAGCATCTAGCAATTTTGAAATCCTAATTAGAGGTACATGGGATTAGTCATTTTCTGAGTCTGGAGTAGAGCACTTGCTATATTCAAAGCATCTTAGATGCAGGAGTGAGCTGTCAGTCATCCCTCAAGCTGTGCTTGGGGTTTCTGGTCTGCAGTGCATAACAAAAATAACAGAACTAGTGACCACATACTTGAAGTGACTTATTTTAGAATCATAGAATAATTAAGGTTGAAAAAGACCTCCAAGTTCACCAAGTCCAGCCTCTGCCTGAACACCACCACGTCAATTAAACCACAGCACTAAGTGCCAAGTCCAGTTACTTCTTGGACACCTACAGGGGTGGTGACTCTACCACGTCTCAGGGCAGCCTGTTCCAATTCTTAACCACCCTAGATGCTTCATACCACTCTGGGATTATGCTGATGTTTTTCTGCAGGTGATGCCATGGCCGCTGCTCCCTCAGTTTACAGTGGTGTGAGATCCTTGGCTATGTAACTCTTGCTGGATTTCGGCAGTGCTGGGAACTGCAGCTTCCTCAGGGACAGCTGATCAGTGGGATCTTGCACTTGGTGAGAGCATCCATCAATTAGTTGTTTTGGAGCCAAGCACCTGTGTGAAACTCTTGCCAGTTTTGCAAGCAGGGAAATATGTGTTCTGCTTTTCCCATATAGGGAATATTTGGGAAGGTTCCCATGTGGGAAATATGGTTCCACTGAAAGAATCCCATTTCAGTCTATGTACCTGTTTGCACTTCTGTCTGCTTTGTCTCAGGTCTTTCAGGTAAATATTAGTTATTTACTCTTTTGTGCCTTTGTATTTTGATCTCTTTCAGAGAGCTTCTCATCACAACTGTCTTTCAATAGAAGGTTGTTTTCTCAATTTCATGGAATCTTTGCCATGGAAAGTGTCTCATTTTCAGAGAAAAGGATAATTTGGAGCAACAAACATAACACCACAGGGCCTGCAATGATTGCTCTAAGCCCTGAGTATCCAGGTTCTGCAGTAAGTTCTGGCTCATTATTACAGAACAGGTCAACTGCAGGGTATGACAGCAGCCAGACACCTGTGCTTATGATGCCTGGCTGTCAGCATTTGCGACTCCTGGTTGCCAGAATAGCTGCTCTGCTTTCCAGAAGTGATATGAATAAGGACCAAAGACAGAGAGAAGTTTGAATGCTGAGTAAGTTGTTAAGAGCTCCATGGAGCCAGATTTCAGAATTCAAACTGTTAATCTTTTTTTTTTTTTTTTCCTTCTGTAATCAGTATTTTGATTTAATGCCAAAAGTAAAGATTTTTTACTGGGGAGGTGAGGAAATATTTTTCTGACCTGCTGCCCTCTACAGTACATAACTGCATCGCTGTTGCCAGGACTAGCAGCTTTACTTTTTGAATTCCAGCTGTAACTGTTTGATCTCAGCCATACTGGCTGATTGTCTAAATGATGGTTTTATATGTCATAGTAAAATTTTGGTTTATTTTGCCTCTCTCCCAGCTGTGTTTGCAAGTCTGGGGTTTGCTTGGATTTGGATAACTAGTGTCTTGTGGGGAATAAAAGTACTTGTTTGTCTACTTGTTGGCATCTGTGACAGGAAATCTAATCTTTGCATCGGTATGTTTCTAGGATCCAGCAGAGACAGATGTAGCTCTTTATTGTCAATTTTAGCTTCTTTTCGTCATATGTATTTGCTGTCCAATGGGATGTCTGGTTCTCTGTGTGCATCTTGATGAGGAGGTAAAAAGGTGAAATGAGTCTGGTTTAGGGTAATTAGAAAACTTCACAGCTAAGAATTGGTCTCTTGTGTTTCTATTTGCAGTAAATGATCTATCATGCTGCTTGAGCTTTTCTTCCTGGTGCAAAATTAAGTCACTTTGTTACCTGCATCTTGTTTCTGAGGCAGGAGTGACCACTAAGCTTTTGAGCATGTGTCTCGTTCTCGGTGTTGCTTGAGTAATCTGTCTTGCTCCATTTGAGAGAACATTCCTCTCACTGATTCCTTCCCTCAGTGGCCAATGCCATCTCAGTTTGCTTCTGCTGCAAGCCATCTTTGGGAAATTGCTAATTGCTGCTTAGGCAAAACAAGGCATCTCTTTGTCATTCTACTTGAAATGCTGCACATCTGGATGTGGAGGGACAGCTGCTTTGCAAAGGCTGTGACTGTGCCACTGTTTGGATGTAGGCCCAAAGTCTGATCACCTGCACTCTGAACTGGCACTAAAATAGAGCAATAAAGAGTGTTCAGTGTCACCCTGTGTTACTCTGGGCTCAGTGCTATGCTGGTTTTGAGCACAGCTGTGGGGCGTGCATAGCTTCTCTATGAAATGTCTCAGAGCAAGAAAAAGGCCAGGTCAGGTTTTGGTCCTCCCCAAAGCTGTGAAAACCTGCTCATGCAAGTGCTGTCTGCTCAGAGAAGTGTAATGCACGACACAAGCTATAAACACTAAAACACTTTTGCTTTGAAGAACAAAGGTGCAATTCTTGTTCTTTTGTTATAATGGTGCCAGTTTTCAAGACTCTTCACTGAAATTGCTTTGAGGAGAGACTTCCTTTCAGGTAGCAAGTTTTCTAAAGAAAGCTGAGATAGCCAGTTGTAATATTTGCATGAGAACTGCAAGTCCAACAGGTATTGGTGGGAAATTGCTCTTACTCTGCCTGTGGGAGAAGCTGGTCTGCTGTTATCTGCATATTGAAGGATATCACTCTGAAGCAATGCTGATATGGTGTGCTCAGCTTCTTCGTAAAATCACAGAATGGTTTGGCTTGGAAGGGACCTTAAAGATCACCTAGTTCCAACCCTCCTGTCATGTACAGGGACACCTTCCACTAGAGCGAGTTGCTCAGAGCCCTGTCCAACTTTGTCTTGAACACTTTCAGGGATGGGGCATTCACACTTCTTTAGGCAACCTGTGCCTGTGCCTCTCCACCACCCTCGTAGTATAGATATTCTTCCTGTTATCTAATCTAAATCTTTCTTCTTCCAGTTTACAACCATTCCCCTTTGTTCAGTCACTACATGGCCTTATAAAGTCTGTCTCCAGCTCTCTTCCAAGCCCCCTTTCAGGTACTGAAAGGCTGCAAAAAGATCTCCCCGCAACCTTCTCCAGGCTGAACCACCCCAGCTCTCTCAGCCTTTCCTCATAGGAGAGGTGCTCCAGGCCTCTGATTGTCTTTGTGCCCCTCCTCTGGGCCTGCTCCAACAGGTCCGTGTTCTTATATTGGGGGCCCCAGAGCTGGACACAGAACTCCAGCTGGGGTCTCATGAGAGCAGAGTAGAGGAGGACAATCACCTCCCTCAACCTGGAGTTTTCTCAGTTTGTATTATACCTGCAAATAAAGGGCAGTTTTTTGCTACCCCCCCATGCACCACTACATAGTATTTTTTAGAAAAGCAAAGTAAATTTGTCAGGTGAAACGAACTCCACCATCTTTTCAGCTTTGACATCATATATTGTAGTCTAGGTGCTGCTCCAAAGCACGCTCTGAAGAGGAGCTTGCAGCCATCTGTTTGATATTTATGAGATTGTAATTTTAGATCAGGGAGTTTATTATTCTGTATTAAAAAGTAGGCATAAAATAAACCATGCCTAAAGGGCATACAACCTTTCAAAATCTTTTCAGCCAGTTAAATCTTTCTCTCTCTCTTCTATATAATTCTATGTTTGAAAGCAAGATTACAAAACACCTGGATGTGATTTCTGTTAGCTCTATGTAGAGATTGCAATCCAAATGCAACTGGCTGCTGCTCCTGAGGGGACAAAATGCCTTTTGAACCTTTTTTTTTCTTTTCTGGGCCAGCAGGGAAAGGGATGGACATTGTTGGCATTACAGCTGACTTATTTAAATTACAGTTTAGAGTTGGCCTGTTGATCAGTGTCTTTAACCGTTCTATATCTCTCAAACCAGCTGCTGGAGGCAAGCCATGTTCCAGCACTTTCCTGGAGTGGGTTTACGGTTTAATAGCAGATTTGCATTGTTTTTCATTCAATTTTTATCACACTCACAAATCTTTGTGGATTAGGTTCTGGTATGGCTGTTTCCACCATAGCCTTTATTTTGTTTTAAGCCATCTTTGCTCACTACAAGTCAAATTTCCTATAAAAGGGGAATGATTCAGAGCTTGGCTGTTGCTTGGCTCCTAGATGGGCATAGGTAAAGAATCCTCCTCTGTGGTATCTGTATGTATTTCATCAGGAGCTTATGTGCATGTAAGTTGGTTCTTAGCTGGGCTTTTGAAATGAAGATGGATGGTGATTTAGGTGCAGAGATGAACTGTTTGCCCTGCAGAGAACAATGCTAACAAATGTCCATACTGCCTTCTGAACCAAGGTACTGCTGGGTCTCTAATCTCTGGCAGATGTGAAATGTATGCTTAAAGCTTTGCATATAAATATATGTCCATTCATATTAGTTTTTCTGTGCACATGTAACCATGAAAAAGGGTTGCTTTCATGTATACATGCAAACTCTGCACACAAATTTATCATGTGGAAGATGCATTTCTTCCGTTTGTTTTTTGCATGGGTGAGCGCAGCCGTGATCAGTCCATAGCTTATGGATTTTGTACGTGGGTTACTTGAGTTGAACACAGGGAAGACTAAAAAGCCTCTATGTGACTATTGCAGCACAAGCGAGCACACCTGCAAGCATGCTGAGGTGCTCTGCATTTGTTGAGACATCTGAGTGGTCATCCAGTTTCTCTTCAGAATCTTTCCTCCACAAGTAAAGCTTCAACAGCTCTTGGGACCAGAAAATTTTGCCACCATGTATTTTGAAGAACAATGAATAAGTGAAGTATGGTAAGCAAAAGCCACTGAGATTTGTTACTGTGGCAGAATACCGTAACATCTGTGATCTTTATTTCAAAAGGTGAGGTTGAGTGACCTTGGAGAGCAGCAGGAATCTTATCTTGGGAAACCTGTGATATGGTTTGGAATTGTGCTGTTGTGTGGGCTGCTAGAAGCTGCTTCATCTCAGAAATCTCAACTGTGCAGTGCAAATGCTTTTTTCCTATTATAGGAATGCTTTTCATATGTTTACTAGTTAAAGCATGTATATTTGCAGAAAAGCTTGTCTGTAGGGTGCTCTTCACCACTTGTCATGTTCATAGCAGAAACTAGGAGAAGTAGAATAACACAGGGAGAATTAGGCCTGTTCTCTAATTGTTTCTTTAATGGATTATCCTAATTAGAAATGCATTATTTAATAATTAAAATGCACTAATTTGTAATTCTGTAATGATCTAAGTAGTTAGTCTTTGCAAGACCTGAAGAAGAGATTTAAAGCCAGATAGAGAGCTCTTATATGACATCTGAACGATGTGCACAATCATTAATTTAAGATTAATCCTTGCTTTTTCCTGAAGTGCTGGCATGTACCTGCATATATAATCCCCTGTGTCTTTTGGGAACTTGGCTTTTGTCTTCAACAGTGAGTTTCTCAGGCAGTGTTCACTCTTTCAGTAACAGCCATAGACTCTGGAAGCTTTACAGGAAGCTTTACTCTTTCTACAACTCTCCAGACTGTTTGTACTATTATGACTTTTGCATATTGGGAGAAATAAAGTTTTTTAGCTCTGACTCCTTAAGGAAAGTGCCTAGGTGTCCATACCATCCATCTCTTGAAACCTTTGGTCATATTTGAGTCCCTTTTGGCAGAGGAGCAGAGATCTTAAGCTAAAGCTACTGCAAGGAGGCCAGTAGACTTAAAAGACCATAAAAAGGCCTCTGGAGCAGAAATCCTGCAGTGTGCACTCACAGTTGAGCAGACAGCAGGGACTCCACGAGGCTGTTGTGCCTTGGAATACATGCATGCAAGAGAGCCCCTGCTCCCTGCAGAGCCCCTGTGCCTTGGGAGTCTGCTACTTGTCTGCTTTCTTGTTGAGTCCGGCCAGCAGAGGGAAACCTTCATGCCTTGGCTATCCATGCAGCTTGGAAGATGAATATTTGACCACAACAGAGATGAGATTTTCTTCAAGCTTATTTTTAAAAACTACTTTTCCTTGGGTGCTCTGTCTCTGAAATGCATCTGACAGCTGACCTCCAGCCTGAAGGTTGTTTCCGCCTCCTCTTTCTCCTGCTTGGAGTTTATTTTCCAGTCCCATCTGAATGACTCAGTGGTGATTACTCTCCATCTTAATGCAGTTCATGAAGGGAGGGCAACTTGGCAGAGGAGGCTGTGTTTGTCTGCAGGGCCTTGGAGACAGCCATGCTGTACCAGAAGACGCTTGCAGCCCATCTCCCTGTATCTGGCACTGCAGTGAGACAGACTTCCAGATACAATACATTAATCTGTGTGCACTGTATGGAAAGTTGTCACCAAGTGCTACTGTTGGGTTGGTTTTTTTCCTCTTTGACCAAGGTGGAAATAATTATTTGAACTTGTACTTCAAGTCCTGAATAAGCAGCATGCCTTGCCTTCAATTTCTGTGCATTTTCCTTAGATATGCTATTTACTTTCTATGATTAATGCTGCCCAGAGCACCAGTGTCTGGCATAATAAGATAGAGTTCTGTCTCTATTCAGCTGTAGCTGCAATCACAGAATCATTGAATATCCTGAGTAGGAAGGGACCCACAAGGACTGTGGAAGTTCAACCCCTGAAGCAGTTTGTGCTGTGGTCACCACGGTTACCAAAAGATGTGGATCACTGTCCCAGTGCTGCCCAAGCATGCAGGAAGTTTTGTCTACAGCTGTAATGTAACTTTGTGAAAACATTTCTTGTATGTAAGCACTGATGATGTAATTGGCTAAATGTTAAGTGTTTTCTGGCTTTTATTTTCCTGTTTGTGTAAAGCTTTTTAGAGCTGCAGCAGAGAATCATTTTTTGGCTGTGATGAGGTGTGGAGTAGGCCCTTTGTACTTCTAGTTGGATGATCTGTGATTGCTTTAGTTTTCTGCATCTTTCAGCTCTGGGGATTTCTTTGTCTTTTTTCAAATGATGTCACCTGGAATAGCTGCTTCTGCTGTCTCGAGCCTAAATTTGCATTTAATTGTAAGAAGCATTTGCATTTCACAGATTTTTTTCAAAATCTCTCTGGCTTGGGTTAAGGTTAAATCAGCTTTCCACATGAGTCTGTGACTTGCTCAGTCCTTTTGTATTCTGTGTACGAGCCTAATCTTTCCACTAAAGAACCATATTTCCTCAGCCTGACATATTTGAGCTTTAAGTCTGTCAAATGCATCTACTGATTCATCCTTCCATTGATGAAGCATAAAGAAGGAAGGTCCCACACCAGTAACTCTCTGCACAGAAGAGGCTCCTTGCCCTAACATCTGTCTGTGCCCTGTGCCTGGTTTTCTGTCATCCTCCCCTCCATCTGAAAGCCCTGCATGCCTGCTTTGCTGGGAGCCCACTGCCAGGAGGGATTGCGTTGCCTCTTAAAGGCTGCTGAGGAAGAGCTACCCCCTCCACCCTAATTTCATATTGCTGCCTCAAATGCCATGGCTGCTGTGATTTGCTTGGTGGTTTGTGGTGGAGGGAAGACACAGTCTCTGACTTTTTCCTTTGTGCAGCACCTGGGATATGGGCCCAGACTAGACCAGGGCACGTAAGCACTGCATTTGTGCAAACAAACAATTAGTAGTGCTAATTGCAAGCTCTCAGGCAGCAGAGGAACATTTTGGGGCTGGATGGCTATGCAAGGGAAGGCTTTATTTTGTGACAAGAACTGTGTTGAGACTGCAAATCTATCCTGGGTACCATCAGCACAGCTTTTTTTGCAGTGATGTCAACTTCTTTTTAATCTTGTGTGGACTCCTGGCACTTCTGACCTGTGACTTAGGAGGAGCTAATTTATTTTAGCCTGCTCATAGTCTTCATTGTGAGCTATGCCCAGAACTGGTGGTCTCCTTTCCCCGTGTCAGGGTGTCTCCAAAATGAGGTTTGCACCTATTGCAGGGGGCAGCCCAGGGCTGTAGGGGGGATGCTGGTCTCTTGGTGCCAGATGGTTTCCATTTGGGATGGGCTCCTCTAGCCCCACACTACTTGTGTCCAGACCTCGTTGCTGACCTGTCACTGCCTGCAGGTCTCTCTCTGCTGCCACTTCCCACCTCAATGGCCAAGGATATGCACCAGACCTGGCCTGCCTTCTTGCTGCACCAAGAGTGACTCCCTGGTCTTTGCAGGTGGCATCCAGTGGTATTGGGGACACCTGTCCAGAGCAACAGAAATGGTTTCCAATATCTGGGTGAGATCATTTATTTTCTTACAGAAAAATCAAATATGCCCTTTCCCCCTTCCTCTCATTTTTTCTCCCCCTTTTTTACTTTACAGTTGTTTGGATTTTTCCCCTTTCAGGCTAAGTTCTCTTTTGAAAGGAGCTTAAAAAAACCTCATAAAACCTTTGCTCATAATTGACAGAGCTACCTCGACACTGAGGAACAGAGGCCTGACTGAGGGAGGAAAAAACAAATGGTGTTCTGGTTCATCTGAGAAACAAAAGTATTTTATTTTCCTTCTTTTAGTAAGTCTGTGTGAAATGAAAACAGGGAAAGGTAAAACAGAAGAGTTTAAATCCTGCACCAGGGACGATCTTGGTGTGTTCTGTCCCTGTGCACAGTATATAATTAAACCCAAAATAGAGCAGTGAACTGAGGGAGGGAGGTGGGCTATAGGACCAAGCAGAGAGGGGGCAGGGTTACTCTCTTCAGAAGCACTATCCAAAAATAAATCTCAGTTTCTTTCCTGAGTTGTTTGATAAATGAGCTTGGTCTCGTTTAATACCATTTCTGATTTACTCTCTTTCTGTCTTCGTGTGCCCCCATTCTCTCTGCTATGTCACCCTGGGACGTGATGTTCCCAGCTCATGCTGGACCTGCTGTGCCAGAGGTGCACCTGCAGTGAAGGAGAGCAGCAAATCTGGGGAACACGGGAGTGATGGGCTCCAGGAACTCAGTCTGTGTTGACTGTAGCTGTAGGTTTCTCTAATATGTCTTCTAAGTAACTCTGTGGGTTTGGTTTCGTCTTGTCTTCCCTGCCCCCAAGGACTGGAGCCTTTTTCTCTTGATCCAAATATATTTCTATAACTCTTCTTCGATCCACTGGACCCCCATGACTTTTACCAGCTTTACATGCTTTGCTTCTAGGTCTTATTTAGCTGTGATTTCTCTTGACTTTTGCTCCTCTTTCTCTTGTTCTATTTGCACATCTTCCTGCTTCTTCTATCTCTTTTTCCCCCCATTAATGCTCTCTGCTTTATTTTTCTCTCATTGCACTGCATTTTTCTAGGGCATCACACTTACAATATAGCCATGAGGTAAAGGCCAACGGGCTTGCGAAGGAAACTGCTTTGCAAGAAAGTGAGAAATTCAGGTTAATTGGATGCAATCAGGTCAAAATTTAGTTAATCTTTGAGTGGGTGGGTGTGTTAGCACAAGGCTGTGTATGCATGCCCAGTCTAGGGGCTGATCCAGGCATATTCATTTCCAACTTTGTATGAATATGCACATTCCCTCAGAGACTGGGAGAGTGATGTGCATCTGGGGAAAATGACAGGAATACAAAAATGACATGTCTTCATGTCATAGCAGAGAAACTTCTTCCTTCTCTGGCAAGAGAACAAGGCTGTCAAATCCTAGAGTAAGGGTAGCTCTAGAGCTGTAACATAATAAACAAGAGTGAAAGATCAAATAATGCATCTGTCCTCAGGAAAGGATGCTCTATGTAGAGGGCAGAGGAGCATTGCCTTCGTGAAGGATGAAGGGAACTAAGATTCCCTCAGATATCTCTATTGATTTTTGTATGTGTGATTAAAGAACAGGTTTAGTTTTTCAGAGCTGTCCCATTTTATTTAGCTATTGAAATGTTGACTGTATTAGAATGTCTGGATGGGATTAGAAGTTGAGGAAATTGGTGCTGTAGTTTTGAGGGACAAAAAAAATCATTGAATCCTTCAGACTGGGAAGGTCCTCAGGAGTTCAACCTTCTACTCAAAGAAAGGTCAGTGTAGAACTTAGGCTGGGCTGCTCAGGGCTTTGTCCAGCTGGGTTTTGAAAACTCAGAGTATGGAGTCTGCACCATCCCTCTGGGCAATGACTGCAGTAGCTGTACTATCTCCATAGGGAAAATGGTCTTGCTTCCACTTAATTTAAAGAGTATTGTTTCCTTTTCTCCTGCTATATATTGCAGTAAAGAGCCTGGCTCCCTCTCTTCTTTGTGCTGGATAGAGAGCTGTTAGTTCCCTCAAATCTTTCCAAGCTGAACAAGCCCCAGTCCCTCAACCTCTCCTTTCAGGGCGACTCCTGAGGTTCTTGGTGGCCCTACACTGAACCTGATCCAGTTTATCAACATCTTTCTGACAGATCCAAAGCTGATCCAAGCATCCATGTACAGTCTAGCAAGTGTAGAGTATGGGGGGAAACGAACACTTAACCTGCTGGCTACAGTCCTGAGAATACAGCCTTATATGTTATTAGTTGGCTGTCTGTGCTGCTGGGGCAGAGCATGTACCCCTGAACCTTTCTTTTATTTATAGCAAGCTGTCTGATTTGGCCAGTTATGGCATCTGAGTGGGGATCACCCTGCTTGACAGTTGACTGTCCCCCATTTCAGTCCTGAAGGGAAGGGATATGGTTCATCACTTTGACTATGAATTTGGCATGTGGGAGAGACAGTCTGCTGGGGGTAAGGGATCTGAAGGTACGGTGGAGCTGCTGGCCTTGTCATCAGAAAAAGAGGATGATTTGATAGTGGGTGGAAGCTATTGCAAAGGGATCTGCTGCTTTAATAAGGACAAGCTCACCTCTTTTAGGGAAAAGCAAACAAAACCCCCCATTTCTCTTAATCATTCATTTAGACATAGTGACTCTGGCTACTGTCATTTAGCAGCATTAAATCAAGCCCATTGGAAACAAAGCACTTTGAGTTTCTATGGCCTGATACTCATGGCAGAACATGTGGCACCAGGTATTGCTAAAACCCTGGAACCTCGTATAGGTTTGCAGGGTAACTGTCGTGTGGTCCATCTGTCACACACCAGGTCAGTTTAAATAATTTCAATCCTCCTGCAGTCTTAGGTCTCACTGAGAGTGGCTCAGGGCAAAGAACATGCCTGCAAAAGTGATGCTCCACTGATCTAGACTCTGATGTGTCCTCACCTGTGTGGCCTGGTGTGACCACTGATGTCCTGGTTTGAGACAATATAAGGAGGAAAATGCACTCCGAGGGAAAAGGCAGACTCTCAGCCACCTCTCCCCCATCAGGTCTGGACAGAGGCAATTCCTTAGAGGTAGAATGAAAAAAAGACCTGTTTTATTTACAAGGTATAGGAAATAAATGAACAATATGAAATGATAAACTACTTGCGATGGAGAAACCTGTGTAAAGTACAGAGTCCTTGGGGTGGTCCCCCGCTGACGGGCCGAGGCAGGGCCCCTCCCCTGGTGATGCCGGTGATGGGATGACCTTCTGTCCTGGATCTGAGCTCAGTTGAAAAACAGTTTCAGGGGAAAAAAAAAAAGATCCCAAGGAGAAAAAACTTGTCTTAGCTAGCTAAGAAGGGGGGGAAAAAAAAAATTCGCTTTCCGTCTCTCTCCCTTGAGAAACAGAGCTGGAAAAAATCTGGCCAAAACAAAAAAAGGGAAAAAAACCCCCAAACTCGCTCTTCCCTGCTGCCTGTGGCAGAGCCAAGAGCTTAGGAGTGAGGAGAGAAGAAAAAAAAACCAAACCCACCTGAGTCCCAGCACGGGAGTATTTGTGTTTGTCCTTGAAAATTCTTGGAATCGAGTCAGAGGCACAGAATTCAAGTTTAGTATACAGTGGCGATATGAGATAACAAATGGTGTCATATACTCAACCCAAGACAATTGAGCTCTGGGTTCATAAAAGTATAACCTGTGATAGATGTTCAAAAGCTGTTTTACTTCCAGTGCTGGTTTTATATGATTGTGTGATTATGAGCTAGAATTATTCACTTGTGCATCTTTGCATCGGAGTAGCTGAAATATAATATTAATGAATTACAGGGCATTTCCAAAACAATTTAAATATTCAGAAATACAGTAGAAAATCAGCAAAAGGGTGTAACAGATCATTTGTAGGGAAAAGCCATTCAGAACTGTAAGATGAGTCCCCTTTTGAATTTTGTTATAAATCATTCATGATTAAGGTCTGTAGGAGGATGCTAGAAAATGGAGATGTAGGAAACTTCTAGGAAGCTGGAAAGTGTGCACTGTCCTGAGGTAACCTCAAAGTTAATAAAAAGCTTGCTTCAAACATGTTCTGTCCACATTTGGGGGAGTCCTCAATGGAACCAAGGACATCATTTTGTAACAGGAATGGTCCCAGTAATGAATCAGCTCGTCCAACCAGTGGCCCATGAGCCATTAGCATTCATGTGCTTCAAGTGATTTCCCATTTTGGATCTATGTCAGAGAGCAGGGTTTGGATGATGGGAAAGCTGCTGGGCACATTGTGAGTTCAGGCTGGGGTAGGAGGTGGATTGGGGTGAATAGGACACCCGCTCTCAGCACCATGAGGTGTGTGGTGGCTCTTGGCTGTCTGATGTAGTTGGTGTCCTTAGGAGCTTGGAGGTTGTCCATCTCCATGCCAAATGGGAGACACCCACTCCATGTCCTGTCCTATATGTATAATCTGGAGACTCCTTTATCCAGGATTGAGGTGGCTTTGTGTCAAGGTGGGAGCTAAGCTTCGGTCCTTGAGGAGTGGAGCCCTGGTACTCTCTGTGGCCCCCTGGTAGGGCTCTTACACCCCCAAGGAAGGTGGCAAAGCACACAGGAAGAAAAGTGGATGTGATACTGAATTGATCAGGGACTCTGTACCTTTTATCCTGTAGCTATGCAAAGGCAGCCCACAGGCCCCTGGCTGAAACACTTTCAAACATCTTTATCTGTAGAGTGCTAAATGCTCGTGATTAGTTTTAATTCCAGCTATTTTCAGCTATTAAAGTGCTGCTTTCCTTGCATGGCCTCGTGCTTTTAATTAGCCAAAGCAAACCCACGTGCTACAAAATCCTTTCCTTCATCCAAAAGGAGAGAGAGTTTTATAATTTCTGCCACAGCTCCTCTTTCAGACACATGAAACAGGATCCAGTATCAGAGATGCCAGGAGCCTGCACTGCTGCAGACAGTTCTGGCATAGGAAGAGAGGGATGGAAGACCCCTTTTGCTCCGTGTATCTGCTCTGTTCCTTGGCAGTCATCGCCTGGGACGGTGGGGACTGAGGATCTGTGATACACACGTGCCCTGCCCCCTGGGCTGCTGGCTGTTGAGAGGCATAGGCAGTGCCACAAGGCAGTGCCCACTTTGTCACTCTCGTCCAGGTCTCCTCACAGACCTCCTACCTGCTGTTCCTGCAGGTGCCCTCTCTCCTTCTTTCTCCTCTGCTTTAAGCACAGATTCTCAGATAAGTGACACAATATCATCTTATTTTGTGTGCTATCTACTGTGCTTGCTGTATTCTCTGAACACAATAGCACAAATTACTTTACATAACAGAAGTAGGGAATTCAATAATAGCAACAGTAGAGGGAAGGGAGAAATCAACCACTGAAAAAAACAGAGGTTTCCAGCTATGAGCTTTAATATGCACTGGAGTTAAATTCAATGCAAGATTGGTTTTTGCGGGCCAGTCATGAAACAACTGAAACACCTTGGTAGGGAGTGACATGGGGGGAAATCCAGGTGGCTGTTTTGTCTGAAATGCAGTGGAGAAGATAGGGGCATGGGGTAAATGAGTGTTCAATCTGCAAGCGCTGTCAGTGTATTTCTTCCTAAATTGCATAGTGTGATCATGGTCATAGCTTTGATTTACCCACCCTCCCCATTTCAAATTTTTTTCCATTTTTCCCCCCCTTTGAGATGGTGATCAACACTGCATGTCATAATCTGAGTGTGGTTCCAGCCCCGAATTATAGAGGGCTCAGCACAGTCTTTGTATTGCTTCATCCTGTTTCTCCTGTGTTCTGACATCATGGTTGTTTAATTTTTTTTTTTGCCGCAGCTGCACAGTAAGCTGAGCTCAGCATTCAGCTTTTCCTATTGCCAGCTCGATTCCTTTCTTTGGTAAGAGTTATTTCATAAATTTGAAAGATGTGTGAATAATGTACAGTTTTCTCCTCTTTAGAGGTATTATTTGCATTTGGCAACATTGAATATAACTTATTATCACAGTCTATTTGCTTAGGTCTCACTCAGGTTCTTCCCTGTTCCTTTTGGTCTTGGCTACCTCAAATAGCTTGGCATTGTCTGCAATTTTGTCACTTGCTGTGTGTTCTCATTTCCAGCTAAGCTTGTTTAAGTCAAATGTGACACAGCCTAGAAATGAATCTTTATCTGTCACAGATTTGCTGCCATAGTAAGGATTTTAACACTGATGTGGTACAAACATTGACCGATCTTTATTCATTCACTAGCTTGTCTCATCTAAAATATTCAGGGGGTGATAAGACACTTTTTTCTGTGTATTAAAAAATGGAGTTGGTCACACCATATTCTTACAGATGTTTAGATACTATGTTTTTAAAAATTATTTTGTTCCAGTTGTTGGGGCCTAACTTGAAAACACCCTTGTATAGAGGTTTCTGGGATGCTTTCCAAATGCAAAATGTGTCCTGCTAATTCCCCGGTTTGGTTTATGTTACTGAATTTTTAAGTGATGGAGTTGCCTCATACTGCAAGTAATTTAAAGATCATGGTGTAAAATTTGTGAGTAGCAGCTTTTTGGGTTTTACCATACTGGTTTGTTCCTGAGCTGCTTCTCTTCCTGGCCCCTCAGTCTTCAGGAGAGTTGTTTCATTGTTAGTGCAGAAAAGGATGGAAAAGAGGCGACAGACAAAATTTTTTAAGGGGGAAATTTAAACTAGTTTCTTCTAAATGAATTGGAGATTAATGAATCTATTCAATAGCAAGAAAGATGATGGCTTTTCCTTGTACAACATGAACAATAAGAGTGAAATTGGGGGCATGGTCGAGTGAAGTGGGACTTGAGGCAAAATAGCGAAATGGGTCAGGATAAGAGGAAATGAAAGTGTGGATGAAGGTTGCAGTGAAGGGAGACTCAGGAAAACTGTAATGATGATTAATTAGGCTTCTCCCTAAATAACTGTTCCCATCTGTACATCTGAAAGCCATTCAGATGTACAGCGCACATTTAGAGAGTCCTACAAGAAATAAAGGTAAGTAAATTAGATACGAAGTTACAAATCAAAGTATCAGAAGAAAAGTTCAATGCAGTCTTGAACTGCACTGTTAATGCTATTACTACTGTTATTTTTAGCTCTGTTTCCTAAGGAAATGAAGTGGAGGTGATCAATGCCCTCCTGTAAGAACCTTTTGGCTGATTTCAGTCTCAGGTGGGAGGATGGAGGAGAGCAATCATACTACTGGCCTCACCAAAGGAAGGATGGGCAGAACAGAGACATTGTCTGTTCTGCCTGGTCCACCAGCTGCTGAAAGGCAGTGGCCTGGGCAGTCGGCCTGCTGTGCCAAGTGGCCAAACAGCACCAGTGCAGTGCAGGAGCAGCCGTGGTGGCTGCTGCTGCTTGCCATGCTTGGGGGGCATGCTGAGCTGAGTAGGGTGCACTGGTGGGAACAAGGAATGGACCTAGGCATGGTGGCAAGCTGTTGAGATGTTGGGAACATAGGGAGGAAATGAAACATTGTGATGTGACGCAGAATGCATAGAGTTGTTGGAGAAGTTGACCTGAGATGTCTTGGAACCTAGAAAGGATGAAGAGAGGAGCTTTGTGAGCAGCTGAACTAATGATGCCTCATGTTTGTGTGTCAGCCCTTGCAACCCTTTCTCCCTGCAGTAGGAAGCGTCACCCTCAGAAGCACTGGGGCAGAGACTTGTTCCTGAAAAGGGGACTTCTGGAGGGTTAAGACCAAAATCGTAAAAGCTCAATAAATTCTGCAGCTCAGAGCACCTTGCTGTTACTGTTATGTGGGAGGGTCCAGGAACTGTTTGTGGTACACCTTGTATAAACATACAAAGAGAAAAAGGTCCCTGCTTTAAAGAGTTTGTTTAGGTGTACAGCAAGAAATCACACTCTAGATCTGGCATGTAGTCCTCCTTCTTCCTGTGTGATTGGGCTTGTTACCCATGGGGTACTCTGAGCTCTGGGAGGGATTTTGGGAAGAGCAAAATGGGAAAAGCAGTTGAAGAGAAAAGGGAAATGCCAAACAATGTGGAAGGATTGATTATAATTTTTTCTTTTTTAGCAGGAAAGATTAAGAGCTCCAATTAATGTCTTGTTTGACTTAGCAACAAGTCAAGGGGAAGCCTGGAAGGAATTTACAACAATAGGAAAAGTTTTTGTCCCAGGGATGAAGAGGATTTACTTTAGGGCTGTAAAGTGCTGGAGATTTATGGAGGAGGATTTTGAATGTTCACAAGAGCTTTGTGCATGTGAAGGTGTTAAGCTGATGAATGCCTTGTCGTGGCTTGTGGCACTTGCAACCCAACTCAAACGCACTGGAAACTGTGTTGCTAGGATCCTGGAAGTCAGAGCCTAGGGAAAAGGCCTGGCTGCTGCACGTGTCTCTGACACTGCTGACTTGCATATTAGCCCTGAGATGAGCTCAGTTGGTCAGAGCACGGTGCTAATAACACCAAGGTCATGGGCTTGATCCCTGTTTGGGATATTCACTTAAGAGCTGTACTTGATGAACCTTGTGTACCCCTTCCAGTTCAGAATATTCTGTGATTTCTAGGGAGAGAAGCATCAGCTCAAGCACAAAATTAATCAGGAATACACCAATTACCAGTCAGTCAGACTGGAAGCCCTATCACTGTTTCCTTGGCTCTAGCCAAACCCCACAAGTCTTAAGGGTGTCCTAGACTTTACTGGGTGCCATCATCAGGAGTGGTAAAGGCTGGGAGCACCCCCACCCGTGATGGCAGCAGTTTTCAGGTATTGTTGCAGTCCAGGAGGGATCATATGTGGTTTTCTTTTTTAAAAGGGGATCAGAAGCCCACAGCAAGCAAGAGTGTGTATGGAGACAGTACTACAGAAAAGCAGTTGCCTACAGGAGGGAGAGCAGCTGTATTACAAATGAGGGGAAGCTGGGTAGTAACAAGAGATGCCAATGCTGAATTCCAGGAGAACGGACCAGCTCAACATTTAAGGCTGTGCTAAGGTCAAAGAGAATGAGCCAAGAGAAAAGCTCATGGTTTGCAGAAGATGAGATCATTAGCTATCCCAGGCAGTTCTAGGGCTCTGACTCTGTCAGAGCCTGATCTAAAAACAGGCCAGGTTTTTGCCATGTATAAAAATCAGAGGTGGCGTTCCCCCCCTCCTCTGCTTTCCTGAGAAGAGGGAGGGCTGCAAAGTGAGAATATGTTAGGGCAAAGGTGGAAATGTGCAGGGAATAAAAGTAGTGACATCTAGCAAGGTGGCAGGAGAGTAACAGAGAAGAAATTTGGAATTGTTACAGTGGGACAGGGAAGTGGGTGGGGGGTGGAAGGAGTGGGAAGTGATGCAAAAGGAACAAGAGATGAGGAATACCCTGAGGGATGTGAGAAAGAATTAATAATATCCTGGAAGCAGTGAAAAGCAGCAGCAGGCAGGGAGTGACATTTTTGAGATTTAAAAGAATCTTGCATTGGAAGGAAGCAACATGCTCTAGCTGCTCATAATATATGTGTTTAAGCTGAAGTCCTGCATGCATATACCTTTTCAATGATAAGGAAATGAGTAGCAAATTAATTAGGAATTGGGAGCATTGTTAGCATTGTCTGGCAATCCATAAAGAAAAGATGGTCAAGTGCCATGACAGAAGAGGAGCTGGAAGCTCAGAGAAGGGTTGGGTATTTGGCAGTCAGGCTGAGCTAGATAAAGCAATGCAAAAAAAATTGGCTGGCAAAGCAATCTACTTATCCTGAAACTGGCTTGCGTCACTTCAGCAGTTCTCAGTGCAATCCCATCTTGTAGCTGTATTTTCCTTGGACTCTGAGCTAAGCAAACATTCCTCTGCCTGTTTATCTTAGAGAAGAAGCCGATATGAAGAGGGATAAGGATGTTGAGCATCTCTGATGCTGGGTTGTCTCATAGGTTGGTCTGGCCTCTCTCTGACAGTGACTGGTGATGAAGGTGACAAGTGCCTGACTGGTTCCTGAAAAGTGTCTCTACCTTCTGGGCTGTTAACTAGCATGAATGATACCAGTTATACTAATACAAACAATTCTTGTTGTAAATTGAAAATAGAGCATTAAGTAGGGTTTGGTTGGCCTGATCTTTGAAGGTGTGACTGAAAATAGTGAGAGCAAACTGATTCTGGAAGGGGAGAAAGATCCAAACGAGCATCACAGAAGTTAACATTGATGCCCACTTTTTCTGCTGTGCCTCATAGCTGCCCTTTACTTGCTTCATTCTCTGGCTCAGAGGTTGCTTTTCTGCCTATGACTCCAATGTGCTCAGGCACTTCAAAAAATCAAGCAGTAAATGTGATTGCCTTGATTATAAATGTCATCCAGCTCAGATGAAAGAGGAATAGCTGAACTGGGGCTGGTGTAGTACATAACTGCTGGTGATTAACCACAGCAGGGAGCACCTCACAAAAAGGTGTCCAGACCTTGCTGCAGACAAGTATGCATTTATCCTATGTGTATGGGTTAGAGATTGGTGTAAATGATAGGGCTTTGAGTCTCTCTAGTAATGATATCTCTACATATGGATTAATTTTCCTATGGGTTGCTTGATTCTATATTGAATGATGTGGGCATCCTGGCCCTGCTACCTTCTGTGGTAGAGTTCTGCTGTTTAATCATGTATTGAAATTGGAAGGAGAGGAGTGGGAGCAGGCCAGTATTTCATATCTGCCAGGTTGGATTTGCCATCTTCTAATGACTGTGTATCCTCTTGGCCCTGTGCTGGGAGCACAGAAATTTGCCAGTTATTGGTTTTATTCTTGTATACACTTCTATATATTTTTTCTGTTCAGATGAGCTCAGGACCAAAAGGAATGGCTGGAGTTGCCTTATCAGGCACCCTGCAATCATGAGCCCCTGCACTAAGTCCAGAATCAGCTGCCAAAAATGTACTCACACATCAGAGGCTGTGAAATATTTTTGTGTGCTTTACAGCAGATGCAGGACCGATGCAATGGCAGATCAAAAATCTCAGACAGTAATATACTGTGTTGACAGCCCTGCCTGGCAGAAATCAAGGGTATTGCTAATGTAATTGGTGCTTGTAGTGGGGAAGAGGATTCCCTTGGTAAAAGGGACTAGAAACCAATGCAAAGCTCCCCTCCTTGGAGTCAAGTGTTCCCAGGCCGTCCATCACTTCTGTCACCTTTCCCAGAACTCCCTCAGGTTCTGCAAAAAATGTTGCTACCTGAGATAGCCAGTCCTGCTTACTAGCTGTGGCCTTCCTCCTTCCAGTCCTTTTGCAATCGGATGCCTTTCCTGATGGCACTGTGCTTGGCTGGGCAGTGCTGGGTTGGGTGCAGGGACCCCAGCTCCTGTGCTTGGGCTGTTTCTGCTCAAAATCCTGTGAGAGGACTTGGAGCAGCTTTAATGTGGGTTTTCCAGGATAATCAATTTGTTTTTATTGACAGTGTCACTTATCATTGTGTTGACCATCTGCCTTGCTTTGATTAAGTCTCAGTCCAGCACCCGAGAATTCTCTCTGGACTTGAGAGGTTGTTTTGAACTACCCAAAATAACCTGTATCCTCTGCAGACTCCATGATCCCACCAAGAGCTCTCTTCCCACATCACATATATATTATTTAAACCATCTGTACAGCACTTGCTTTCTTTGCACTGAACTAATGTCCTTCTGAATGACTCCTGTTGTGCTCTAAATAGTCTTCTAAAATCCAGTGTCTTTCGTGTATCTCTTCATTCACTGCCTCCTCCTAGGATGCTGAACTTAATTACACTGTGAACCCTATTACTTAAGGGCTCAGATATTGTCACTTCTTGATTTAGTTCCAGCATGTTGCTGAAAATTGTCGGGAATAGCTGCTTTTGCTTGTGGGTGCTTGAATTAGCAGTTCCAAGAAGCAATTGTTTAAAGCACTGAGGAGCTGTTGTGTTCTTTGTGCCAGCTTACAGGTAAATTCCCCCATCTTAATTTTCTTTAAATTGTGTGTTCTTTCAGAACTGCATACCCAGCTGCCTTTAGCTAGAGCCCTGATGATAGACGTGCAGCATGGGATTTTAAATGTGTCGCAACTCCTGGGGTTGTGAATGCATGCAGAGTTGATGGTATCATCTTCGGCACATATTTTTCTCCCTTAAGAGTTTTAAGGTTTCTGAATTAACTCCATGGAGGTACTGAAAAGACTGCATTATTCCTTCAACCCTTTGGCTTGAACCCACTTTTCTGTATAACTTGCAGCCAGGTTTTATAATATCTCATTTGCTTTTTAGTGGTGCACCAAGTTTCCGTCATTCATAGTGTATTAGTCATCATCCATTGCCAGGATATCTAGTTCACCTTCAAATCAGCCCATTTTGAGATGTTTAAAGCTAGGCTCCAAGGGGAGAGAGAAGAGTAAAAGAACAGGATAAAAAAAGAGGCAGTTGTAGAAATGCTAGTGTCAAACCTTCCTCCCATATTTAAGTCTGGGTGAGGTGTTACTTGATCGGTCTTTCCTGCTTCTGTCTCCTCTGACAATGAGCGAGTTGCTGAGGGAATGTGATTAATTTCTGGGTTTGGATTTGCTGACTAACTGGTTTATGTTTCTTTATCTGCTGTAACGAAAACAAGCAAATTGGAGTCAGCAGGTGAGAAAGGACTGGCAGTAATTCCCCTTACTTCACTCTGCTGTGTAAACCTCATAGGTTTAAAGGGTTGAGGGCTATAGGACTTTGCTCCGTGCCCCTACTACCATAATATCCCGTGCAGAGAGCAGAGCTGCCAGCTCCAGGGTATGAAAAATGAGTGCAATCTCCTGCCCCATCCCACCACTGCCCTTCAGGCTTGGCCCTTCCCTGAAGGGGGAGGGTGGGCACAGCAAAGGAACCAAGCCCTGTTTGGAAAACTGGATTAAACATCCTGGGGAACAGGGCAGCTTCCTCCTTGGGAGGGGGGCATACGCCATAGGCTCTGAGATTATGCCAATCCTTTGCTGTAGGGCTCTGCAGGGAAGAGGCTGAGGGGATCTCCCACAGATTAATCTGGTTAAACAGTTCTTCACAGGGCAGATAATCTCTGTGTCAGCATTTGTGAGTTCAGACCCACTGATGAAAGCTACTCTGCAGCCAGCTGGGAGCTGGATAAATAGGGCAGATACTGCTGAACATAATGGCTTTCAGCGCTCTGTATAAACATCTGAAAGTCAAATAAAAGGAGCCTAGTGGAGAAAAAGGGGCCAAAGTTTGATGTTTGAAACTGTCCAGACGTGCATAGTGTCTCAGATGAACACTGGGGACAGCATATGAATTCCCAATGCTGCTTCTGGAGAACTTTGCCCTGGAACTGGGTTCAGTTGGAAATTGCTGATTCAGGGAAATCAGCATAAATTTATTGTCACCCTTTTGCCCCCTGGAAATGATGTGCATATTTTAATCAGCTCAACGTATTTCCTTTGGCTTTATATGTTAATGTAAAAGTCAACATGGTAATGGTGATAGTCAAAACCCTTAGGTCAAAACAACGTACTTCAAACAAGTCAAAGCAAAATGCATTTTTGAATATATTGTTTCAGGCTATTGCAAATTTAGATGACACAGGCTTATGGCACATGACGTTTGACTTCCAACAGCCTATTAGGAATCCGTGGCCTTAATGTCCAAACAAATGCTCAATAAGGCTCAGTTTGCTTCTCTTACTTTTAACCAAGTTTAGTTTTGATAACGACTTCAGGGCTGACAGCTCTGAGCAACGAGCCTTAATGCATTTCTGCAACTCACATCTTTAAAGCTTGATGTGTCCTGGCAACTCCTCCTCCGTTTCTGAAGTTATCTTTTATCTTTTTTTTTCCTTTCAAAGCTTGTAATATTTCCTAGGTAGACATGAACTACATCTATCAAAGCCCGAGTTTAGCTGTGAGGTGGATGGTGAGGTCTGCAGTGCAGCCTATGTGGTTTCCCACACGTTGCCAGCTCCAAGCCCACCCCTTGTGCAGGCTCAGAGGGTTTGTACCGTGCCCAAGGTGCCTGTGCCAGCCCATCCAGACTGCACAAATGAGAAGAGGCCGTGCAGGGCTGAGTGTGCAGCGCCTGGTCTGGCACAGGAACTTACTGTGGCCGTGGGGTTTGCAGGAAGGGCAAAGATGAAGCCTAGGAGGGATAGTGGCTTTCAGATCCCTGTTCAACCCACCTGTCCAAGACTTTTGCTATGCTTTCAGGTGGTTTTGGATAGCAGTCTGCTTGCAAGCTTGCCTTAGACTGGGGACAACCCTGCAGGAAACAAGGAAGGGAAGAGTCCCCGAGGGAGGGCTTCCTGCTTGTCCTCCTGCTGTCCCTGCAAGAATGGGGAAGGCAAAGGGGGTGAGCATTCCTAGTTCTCTGTGCTCTTTTCTTGGCTGCTGTTTCCCAGAAAAGTGAGCAAGCGAGGGCCTACATTGGGAACTAGGTAGGAGACAGGGCTGTTGCCTTCCCCCTCCATCATGGAGGAAGAGCTGAGATACCAAACATGCCAAGGGTCCTTGCTTGGCCTGAGCAATGGTATATCTCATCAGAGATCGTGGCAGCACGAGCCTTGTTCTCATAGAGCAGAGCCTGTAACATCCCTACCCCCTACTCTTGTATCCTCCCTGATGCCAGAGCAATGTGGGGCAGCTGGGGGGAAGCAGAGTACAAGCTCCCTTCCAGAGCTGGACTGCTGCAGGGAGAGGTACAAGTAATAGAAATTGAAATGCAAATTCTTTTTCTGAATGTAGAAAAGGCCCCCATAAATCAGGAGTGACAAGAACACAAAGACACCATCAGGATACATTTGCACAATCAAGGGATGTTTCATATATCTGAGAGAACCAAGACACAACCTCCGCTCCCGAAATAAACCAAATCCATTTTTTTCTCATCAGTGAAGCAGTCTCTGAAATTCCCTGTTTGAAGAGCAACAGAAAAACAGAAAGATTTGAGTTACATTTTGCTCAGATGAGGCATATTTTCTAACCCAGACAGGAAAACATTTGTTTTAAAGGGTCAGTAAAAAATAAACAGTTGATCTCTCCCTATATATCCAGCAATATGATAGGGACCTGCATTATCTTTTTTTCTCTGGATTTGGTCATCTTCAAATAAATGGTACAGCTGCTGAGAACTTTGATGATACAATTGTGTAGTCTAGAAACAGAGTAGTCTCCTGGCAAAGAAAGAGCAGAAATGCTTGAACAGAGACCCGGTCCACAGGACAGCAGCAAAAGGAGCCTGGCAGCATAGAGGATTTTTTCCAGGGATTGAAACTATAACCATAGCTAAATGTTTCACTAGCCTGTGTATAAGATGATGCAAGTTGGAGGTGCTGCTATAGGAAGAGGTGGAAGTTTTAATCCAAAATCAGAAGCGACAGAGCTGAGTGATTGAATTTGGTCATGCAAGTCCTGCCCTGGATTTTAGCTTCACACTTCATCATTCTGTCACAAGCACCAAATATATCAGTCTCTTGCTGTAGTAACTGATAAAACCTGTGTCTTACTATCTTCCATATTAGACTTGAGACCGGTCTTTCAGGCTTACTAACTGGCTTTCCTACTAGGCAATGTGTGCTGGGTGTCTCTCTGCTTCCACTTAAACATTCCTGAGGAGCCTAGCTCCCATGGGTGAGATATCTTTATCCCAGCCTCGCTGTGAGGAAGTTTTTTGTGCAGTTCTCAGTGAGTGTCTTAAAACCAGGTTGAGTCTGCCCAGTGCTATCTCTGCATTGCAGAAAGTGTGATTATATACGTGCAAGTGGTCTCATAAATCAACCGTAACAAACCTGTGCGCTGCCTTTGACTGCAATTGTGTGGTCCTGTCCCATGTGTAGCACTGGGTCACACTGGCAAGACTGAAGCAGTTGCCATCTTCTATTCCCCTGGTTTCAGCCCAGATTGGATGGGGCCCTGAGCAACCTGACCTGGTGGGTGGTATCCCTGCCCACAGTGGTTGGAACTAGATGATTTTTAAGGTCCCTTCCAAACTAGCCAGTCAACCAAAACACAACTCTATGTTAATGTGTAGATGAGTGTAGAGCTCCCCTGCATTATGGAGTTACAGGCTATTCCTGCCCACGTACAAATATAGGACCCATCTGAAAAGTCATTGGGTGGCAAGCACTGGGGTTGTCCCAGTTTGTATTTCCTTCATCTGAGCCATCGTCCTCTGCTGTTCCAGTTGTAGAGTGGGGATTAGGCAGGCAGACTTTATTGACATGATTTGTAATGGGTTAAAGCTTACAATTGAGTTATGCAGGTTCTGTGTTAATAAAATCTTTCCATTAGACCACCACATGCTCCAAAGAACATCAGAAAGAAGCTGCATTGTGAAGGGCTTGGGGAATTCAGATCTGTTTTCCTGCAGCTATTTTACTGTCCCTGCCAGGGTTAGGTGCGTGGTGTGCCATCAGCCTCCATCTGCTGGGGCTGGAAAGAACCATCTCTGTTTCTAAAAGATAGCCCATGATAATGTGTTCAATGCTAAACTAGTTTGCAGGTTTTTGGGTTTTTTTGGTTTTTTTTTTACTTTTTTGAGCCATTTCACAACTAGAAGAGAAGCAGGAGAATTGCTAGAATGTGGGAGGCTCCCTCCTATGGAAGGATGATTCTCCCTGGATCAGGTACAAAACTGGTTGTGTTTCCATAGGAATGACAAGTGTTTCATGGGTTCCTGCTCTCCTCTGCCCTGGTTGCTTTATCCCAGTCTTGTGCTGTGTCTTGCCAGCCTGCTGGAGGAACTGTCAGTGAGCACAGTGCTCTGGGGTGAGAAATGAGAAGGAAAAACTGGACCCAGAGTGGTCACAGTGTCTGGGTGAAAAAGGAATGTGTTAGTGCTACGCTTGCCGCAAACAAGCAGACAAACCTCTACGTGCATGTCCATGGTGCTCCCTCTTGATGTAGTATGTAACAAAATGAGTATGGATCCCCAATTTAGCTGCTATTGAGATCATAGGTGAGGTAGTCAAGATTTGCTGGAGTCTGAGAGTAGGGAATGGTTGTCTAACCCTGTTCCAAGTTGTCAGGATCTTACCTGTGTTTGGAGAAGTTCTCTGTGCTGTGGGCTGACAGTGGCTTTGTTTTGGACCTCAGCAGTGGTAGTTACAGGAGAAGGTGTTAAAGGATCACAGCAGCTCCTTACGCACAGCACAGGGCTTCAGTTCAATGAGGAGAGAGAATAACGACTTCTTATTGCTCTGTTTCTTTTGAATTAGGGTTAATTGAAAAAAGTAGGTGAGTTCTTAAATGTGGGAAATAAAGGCCTTCTCGAGAGAGATTAAGTTTCCAAATAGGTATGAATGATTTAAAATAGAGGACTTTGATAATTTAAAAATAACAAATGCATCAAACGTGTCATCAAAAAGCCTGGGCATTCTATTTGAAGAAACAAATCACTTGACAGACCATCACATCACCTGAATGTATATGCCTTGCCAGTGAAAGACCTGTATCAGCCGATGATTGTCCTATGTATGTGGCCTATATCCTTGGATACATTACATATGCATAGACATACTTGCTTTGAAAAACTGTAATGCAGCAGCCAGTAATGGGGCCACTGTTAGTCTATCATTTCTTTTTTATCTACCTTCAAACAAAATCCTGTCAGGCAGCATCCGGGAAGCTGAAAAGAAGAGTGTGAGAGGAAAATGTGACTGCTGACAGGAGAGGAAAGGATCAGATGTGCGCATAGAGTCTCTGTGGAAATGGTCTTAAAGCACAGTGATACAGACAGGACCAGTAAAAGCTCTGTATATGACAGTGCAGCCTGGTGTGACAATTGTCATTTGGAAACTTACGGCTCTGTGAGCTGAAGAGTTTTTTTGAAGTGTTGCTAGAACTAATTATCCTGGAGAAATGAAACTAAACTAAACAAAGAAAAAGTTTGAATAGAGGTCACTGTGCACAAAATAATAGTGCAAATTTTATTTTCTTTTGTACCCTCCTCCCCAGTTTTAGTGGCAGGTGGGTGGGAAGGGTGTGGAGTGAGGGTGAGTGGTGTGGGAAAAATTGCTTTATCAGCCTGGTGCAGCATGCAGGGATTTGAGTGGGTGTCTGGCTCCAGACCTGGTGCACTGTGGCTGCCCTGGCCCCCAGTGCTGCCTGGCAAGGGTCCCCACAGGGCTGCAGAACCTCAGCCATCTTGCTGTTAGCTGGGGATTTGTCATCCTCCCTGATGGCAGAGGGGCTGGGCATAGGGCTGGCTTTATGGACAGGTTGTTCTTTCTGGAAAAGTGATGGGAGCACTTTTGCGCTCACTTTTTGAGATTTACTGTGGGTCCACAGTTGCTGTCTCCTCCTGGTGTGCCAAGTTTGTCTTTACTGTCCTGACCTACGCTCTGGTTTTTCTTTTCCTTCCACTCACTGTCATAAATAATATGAAAGCCCTTTAAATGCAGTGAAGTTAAGTGTGTGCTCAAAGCCTGCCTGCGAGGAGGCTGTGCTGTACGTGCAGTGCAGGTGCCTCCTGCTTCAGCCTCCTGCCATAGGAACAGGTGTGGCAACCCTTCTTCCAGAAAAAAACAGTGGTGCAGAGGGGTTTTCTCCTTTTTCAAAGAGGTATTATGGCAGGACTGTCCCTTCTTTTCCTCGCTGATAAGTGGTAGAAAGCATTTCTGACCCTTAATTGACTCAGACCCAGTCAGACATCCTTCCTGCACAGCACAGTGTCCCATGGGAATGGGCACTTGAAGTGTCCATCCTGGCAGCAAAATAGGTGGGTGTTTGGGGCACAATTCAGTGTCAGGCATATAAGAATCTGTAGGAAGTAAATCTTGAAATATAAGGATAGATTATTAGTAAGAGAGCCTAAATCTTGTTGTAGTCTTTCCTAGTATACCTCTGGCTCCATGTCTGATTGCATCTGGACAGGAGGACTCATTCTCAGATGAACGAAAAGATTTGTGTAGAGAAGATGAGCTTTGTTAAGTCACTGCTAAATCTGTTTGGAAAACGATGCTGCGTTTGGGGTTCCGAAAATAAATTTCTAGAAGCTGATGGGTCTTTCAGCTGCAGGTATCCTGATTCTAGTAGTAGCTGGTATGTTATCTCAGAGAACAGCACATGAAGCCACTGCTCCTGATGGGTCCTTTGACAGGGCTGTACTGGGCATGAAGCAGCCCTCCTGATCCACCAAAAATTAATTTCACATATATCTGGTGAAATTGTCATATGTCACTGGTGCTCCCATTGACAGTGTCTCATCTTGCTGAGCTGGGCAGGTTACCAATAATTTGGTGTCTCTCTTTGCCTTGGTGATCTGCTGATCCAGGGGCTGAAATATTTGCATTGTGATGGAGCCTTGCCTGCAGTGGACCTTTGCAGGCTGCTGAGAGCCCACTTGAGCCCTGTCCTCTGGTTAGGGGAAGATGGCTGGGCTTTGTACTCTGCTCACCAACACTTTGTACAAGCTATGTCCCAGCTAAACAGTCATCTTTATTCCATCTTCATGGTAAAATCACTTTATTGTGAAAAACAAAAAGGAAGTGTTCTGTGGAAGTGTTTTGTAGTTAAGTATCATAGAATGGTTTGGGTTGGAAGGGACCTTGGGTCATCTAGTTCCAATCCCCTGCCATGGGCAGGGACATCTTTGCAGTGGCAGTAAGGAAGCAGTGTGCGCTATGGAGAGGAGGCAGGAATGTGAGGGTAGCTGGCTGGTGCAGGTAATGGAACTTGCACGGGACAGGGGAAATGCACATGATCCCTTGGTGCTCAGAAATTAATGTGACAGGGGATGGATATCTGTGAGATAGCGAAGAGTAATCCGATAAAGAGTCACACAGAATGGGGGATGGTTGTTAAAAGTTAAAACCAGTAGTCTCATAAGAGACTCTGAAAAGAGAGAAAAGGAAATACTTGGCATGGCTAGAAAGGAAGGGTGGGGTAATGGGCTAGACTGTAACCAGTGTGTCCAAAATGAAATGAGATTAATCCACAACCACAGTTTCTGACTGGAAACTGTATAGGGAAAAATAAGTCTGTAAATAAGAGGAAGAAACGTGTATTTCCAGAGGCTGTCAAAAACTCTAGAATAAATAGAGTGTGAAGTTGAATCTATATGAAAACAAATAGGTCACAGGAATACAAATGTGGTACCAGTCCTAAATCTGAATAGAGATGATGAATACAGGCAGAAAGACATCAAAGAAGCAGTAGAACTATGCTGCACTGATTGATGGAGGCTTTAGCTAGGCTGCCCTATTAGCAACATGCTGTGTAGGAACTGCGTTCTTCAGAGATGGTCAATCTGCTGTCAAATGTGTTGGTAACTTGTGCTTACATAGCATGCTTCTATTAAAGGAACCTGGAGTGCCTATCGAAGGTAGCAAATGCTTTGGCAGATTGGAAAAGAGAGAGATGTGTGGGTGTTGGGCTGCTTTTAGTGTTACACTCTCACAACTATGGGCTGAATTTTATCTTGAGATCCCAGTGAAAGTATCAGTGGAACATGGAGGTAGACAATATATGTCTTCTGGCTCTTGCCTGTTCATCCACTGCACACCTGAACAGCCAGAGACCTCTCTGGATGCAGGGAGCCCTGCATTTATGATAATCTATATGCAGTACATTACTTGCCTCTACAAAGTACAGCCTGGACACTTTTCCCATTGTTCTCAGGAAAGATTGATGGGAAAACTGTTTTCCCTGTGAGCACCGTTCTCATCAAATGCAGTAGTAGTTGAGACGAAGAATGATCTTGGGTCAAAGATGCTGGAGAACAATTTGGGAGACTCTTGCTCAGTTCCCCACTGTGCCCCACGTCTCCAGTCTGCCCTTGGGTAAATGCATTCATTTCTCTGTGCTCTTGCTTCCTATGTGCAAAGCAGAGATCATAGTGCATCGTTTGCCTGTCCTGTTAGGTTAGATTAAAACCTCTTTGGAGCAGGCAGCATGTTCTACTGCATGTTTATGTAACATTTTGCATAATTTGATCTTGGCTAGCATCATCTAGGACACGTGGAGATACCTCATAAATAATACTAATAATATTTTAATATTGTTAATGCTTAGCACATTCACAGCATTTAACCTCCCCCTAAAACAGCACTCAGCACTGTCGACATCGCAGTGATTGAGCATGAGTCATGTTGGCTCCTTTCCCTGGCATGGTGCAATCTGTCAGCCAGCCAGAAAGCTGAGGCCTTTAGTGAACATGAGCTGGGTGTCAGGAACACCTGGATCTTAATGCAGCCCTAGCAGTAACTTACTGTGTCATTACTGGGTAGTGTGTTGGGTTCTTTTCTTTTTAAAGTGAACCCTGATCTTTGGGCATCTGGCTCGAGACAGTGAGTTAGAACTTCATGAATCCTGTTGGCTGTATTAGAAATTAAAAATATTACACACTCCTGAAAACCAGTCTATAATAAACTCTGCATGCCTTGGGAAACCCAAACTAGGGGACTCTTTTAAGAAACCATGCTCCTCCTCTGCTTTCTTATCAGTACAAAGGGCAAGTATTGATGTACCTTAAGAAACAGATGTGGAATTTACTGTAAGTTTACACAGTGTCTTGAAGGAGAGTACTAGACAATTTATACAATCTCATTTTCACTGACTGCTCTTTGTTGCAGGATGTAAGAGGAGGGATGGAAAAGAGACCAGATGTACTAGAAGAGTGCTGACACATCTGCTCATCCACCGCAGGGTCCCTTTTCCTCCTCAGATGAGAAGCTTAAATAATGAGAATCTCTCCCGCCCTTCACACGTACCTTTGTCACATGGACACATCAGGATCTTCCTTTTCAGGAGTGCATCCATAGCCACTTGTGTCCTCGAGGAGGTTCCAGCAGCTGCTGCGTGCCTGTATGCTGGCTGAAGCTCCTAGCTTCCAGTTATCTGCTGAGACAGATTGGCTCAGCCATTTGCAGTCTTTTCTCCAGGCACGTGTCCTGCAGGCCATCAGTGCCAGTTCTTCCAGAATGCCCTCTGGGAACCAGGGTAGAGGGGCCAGCTACAAGCCTTCAAAAAACATTTTAAAATGTGAGGGGAAAAATGTGCATTCAAAATAGGGAGTGTTGGCAACTTAACCTCTGAAAATAGTTTTAATTACAGTCAATAATGAAACAAACAACAGGAGCTCATACCCAGCTCTCTCTGTTATTGCCCTGCATTGTGCTTAGGCTGTATGCAATTTCTTCTCAGTGACCTTACCCGAGCACTCCCTACACTTCTGAATTAATCTTTATTTACTTTGCTGCAAAGCTTTGTCACCGCATGACTTTTTTTTTCTGTACTGAAGCATTTGTCAGAAAAGCCTGCTAAGCTAAGCACCAAGCATAGGATTTAGTGATGCTCTATCCACTGAAAACATCACCTGGCTAGGAGAAGGGAGAAAAGCAAAGTGGCTTATCCTTTCTTTCTGCCCCTCCAATCTAGGACTGCTACTGAAGTCGGAGTACCCTTAAGATAATTTAGCCATGGAAACGGGCTGCCTGGAGAAGCAAGGTGCTCACTTCCATATCCTTCACCAGACGATATGCTGGGGTACAGGATACTGCACTGACACCTGCAGAGAGCAGAGCTCCTGTGCAGAAGGGCAGACACACCTTTTAAAATTGTGAGAAGGTCCATAATCTGTCCTTTGTATTTTCATTGTTATCTTCACATTCCTGCAAGGCAAGATGGCC
The DNA here is from genome assembly GCA_013400975.1 of Atrichornis clamosus. NCBI lineage: Eukaryota > Metazoa > Chordata > Aves > Passeriformes > Menuridae > Atrichornis > Atrichornis clamosus. Next base: position 98,320 of record WBMZ01011574.1, read on the forward strand.
TTTTAGTAAATGTGCCCTCCACTCCCTTCAGACATATTTGAATTGTACATCCCTCTAAGCTCATCTTGAACTTGTGTGACCTTTAAGAGGAGTAGGTGGGAAGTTGCAAAGAATGGAAAAAGCAGTCTTTAGCATCTGAAAACTGCTATGGATTAGAAAGACAGCAATGCTGAACAAAGAGAACAGTGCAAGGAAAAGGAATAGGAGCAAAGTGAGTGGTGGGCCTTAGCCCTGTGGTGTTGGTGAGGTTTCTTCTGCTCTTTTTCCACTCCAGGGAAACGGCTTCTTATTCAAAGACAGATGTTTCCATCATTCCTTTGTATTTGCTGTAAAGTTCAGCACCCAGGACCCCCACCTGTCTGTCCTCCACCCTCCACATGTCTGTGCCTCTAGTCCTGAGGAGGTGACTCCCTGCTCAAGCCTGGGCAGTGACTGGCAGCTGCATAGCAGCCCCTACTTCAGGAGGGTCATTGGAATGTCTTCTTTACACCCCACAGATGGTTTCCCAAGGCCCACAGAACCTAAAACCTACTATAAGAGGACAAACCCCACACCTATACAAAACCAAGTAAAAAAGCATTAGAAGCAATAAGGAGGGGTAAAAACAAGGCTTTCCTTTCCCCCTCTTCCCTGCCCTCCCAAATCCATCATCAGTAGTACTTTCCTCTCCCTTTCTTGAAACTGAGTCACACAAGCACTCCCATATAGTGCTGTATTTGTTTAGTGGTTATGTCTGGTGGGCCCAGCCAAGACAAGGACCCCATTCAAACCTATCCTGACAGGAAGGCAAAAGGAGGGGTGCAGTACTACCAAAAGTGCCAGGACTGTTGCATCAGTTTGACAGATGCTGAGGAAGACTTAGACTGCTTTGGATGGAGTTGCTGGGTGACAGGGCAATGAAGCACAGAAGCAGATGGAGGATTGGGAGATACTTTGATTTTATTTTTTTTCCTTGCAAAACACTATTTTTATACGTTGGAAGTAAACTTCTACCAAGTAAGCCTGACCACAGCCAGATTAAATCTGATAAAAAGTCAACACCCACCCCACCCCCCATGGATCAGGCTCTGGTTAGAGAATGGTGACTCCACCAGTTTCTCTGATTGTGTCGCTTCCTGGGGTCATGTGTGGTTGTGCACTGTATCAGAATATTCAGCTACACTGTTAAAATTCAGATTTTGTCACTCTAGAGCACATCACTAATTCAAATCAATCCTGGACTGCAAATGCTTTCCTGTTTTGGCCTGCCAAGTTCAGCTCTTCTCTGGAGCAGAGCTTCAACTGAGTCCAAAATCAAAGACTAACTCTTCTAGGGTCCTACTTTGCCACTGATGCCAGTAGGGAATTGCCTGTACTAAGTGAAGTATCAGTAAGCAGTAAGAGCTTTAAAGTTTGGGCCCCAGTTTTGTGGTTCAGGGGATTTCCTCAGCTGATCCTTCTCTGGTGTCTGTTACCCCTACAGCTCCATCTGCAGCAGGAAGCAGCTGCTGAACCTGCAGCTTTGATTAGGAGACTTTGGAGCAAAATTTTCACCTCTCCTACTGTATAATAATGTTCCAAGCTGCAGTCCTATCGCCTCATGCTGTGACCTTGTTGAAGCTCCTAATGTGAAGCTGGGTCAGGTTTTGGATGGCCATCTCCAAGGCAGAGCCAGAATGCTGCAGGAGGCACCATTTGGGAGTCAGCAGGAGGTGTGATTCCTCAAGTCAGTCTTGAACTGGTTCCACAGCATGGTGGAGTATTGCTTTCCTGGCAAGGAAGACAGGCAACTGCAATCCCAGCCATCTGAGGATATTAAAAATGTCTTTCTCCAGGAACAGTCGTTACCTCTAATACCCTGCTTAAGTTTAAATTTGGGTAATTACTTCTAACCTAAAAAAAGATCCTTGGGTGGGTTTTTTTTCTAGGTACTATTTTTTTTTCATGCTTTCTATAGTAAACAGCTTTGTAGGAACACTGCACACTGTTAAACAGATGCTCTGTTGCACCCTGAAAGATAGATGCAATTTGGAGGTGGATCATTATCAGTTGAGGAGCTTTGGGGCTCAGCTGCTACAGGCAGGAGGTAATCATTAATAGCAGGGCTGTGTAGCAACATTGATGAAGATGCATGGTATTTGTGAGCTATTTGAATAATGAGTGGTGAGATCTGCACACCTCTTCTAGAGAAAACACCTGGTTGCTTTAAAAGACCAACATGTATCCATGCAAATGGTGAGACGCACAGCCAGAATTCCTGGTGTAACTCATGCAGGCTCTAGTACAAGCAAGTCCTGGGGTCAGTGTGGTGAAGAGCATCTTTAAGAAACCTTGCTTTCTCCCTGCAGCCTTCTGTTTGGTTAGGGGCCCTACACTAGGTCAGAGATCTCCTGTTGTCTCTCTATTTCTGAAATAGCTGAAGACTTGTCTCATTGTGTTAATACTTCTCTTTTTTCTTTGCGTTCCTTCTTAGCCTCTTAATCTTTACTGTATATTTTTCCTGACAGAAATTTCTTTCTATTATTTTTGAATTCAGTGGACTTGAGAGTTTAATGGATGCAGTTAGATCTGAATAAATCATTATGGAAAAAGTCTTAGGAGAGATTTGCTTCATTTTGTTTCTGCAAAGAAAAGAAGCAAACCTAACAAAACTTTTCAAAAAACATTTTCAGTCTTACCAAACTCTGAAGGAGAATATGATGTGGTGCATCAGAAACAACGGACTTCAATTCAAATTTAACTTAGGACCTAAAGAAAACTGAGCTATGCTGCCAAAAGCCTGTATGGCCTGGTACAGGCCTGACCTTCTTTCTGAGCAGTCCTTGGAAGTTAGATTGGAGAGGCTGACCTAGGGTGCTTGGGTTTTTTGGTATTTATCTGATTTAACATTGGTACAACTGAGTCTTTTTCTAATGAATCTGTTCTTGACAGAAAGTCCCTTCCAAAGGGCAGAAACATAGAAGTATTGCCAAGCATTTAAAATTTGTCTACTGCTTCCCAGTAACACCAACACAAGTCTTCCCTAATGCCTCTCAAATCAACATAGGAGTCTTACTGTGTTTGGCAGTACTGCAGTCCTTCCTTTGGCATCAATATTATTGAAGATCCGAGCAATGCATGTCAGGTGTCTAAAGTTTAGGTGCTCCTCTTTCTTTAGAATAGTGTATAAATGATGGTGTGATGAAAGCAAACGTGTACAAGATTGCATGACACAGGAACACCTAGAGCATATTGACCTTGAGTGTTTGCAAAAAAAGCTTTATAAATTGCCCCGTGTGGCTTGGCCACCATGAAATCCCAACACTGCAATGCTGGGTGTTGGCATTTAATTTCCAGTTGACTCAGAACTCAAAATCAGTGTGTTCTATGTCAGGTCAAAAAACCACAACCTTTTTTTCTGTTATGTCAAAATTTTTCTTTGCACTAAAAAGACTAAGAAGAAATGCTTCAGTCTTTCCAAAATAGGATTTTTAAAGCTTTTTGTTCTGAAAAATGTTTTGATTGTTTTGATCTATTTGAACACAAACACATTTTGAGAGGTATTTTTCTTTGAGTGAACGTTGTGTTACATTCCAAGTCTACTAGTGAGTTAGCTTAGCAGATTGAGGCTGAAGAGAAAGAACCCTGTTGATTCTGTCAGCTTGTTTTGTAGAAAAAGACAACAAAATGTCTATGTATCAGTATAGAAGGAAAAAAACCCCACAACAGCTGAGTGGAGAAAAAGTGTGAGGGGGCAAAACATGAAACTCACCTGTGAGAACATTTACAAAAGACAACAGCAATGAGGTAGAAAAAATGAGCATTTCTTTCCTTGGAGCTGCTCCTTTCTGTGACCTTCACAACAAACTACTCTTATCAATGGAATATTAAGTGTCCTCCTTCAGGTACAGCGTCCTACAGTCACAGAGCAGGGGAAGAAAGTAGGGAAGGAACACAACTCTGTCCTCAGGTTATTTGAAAAGGACGGAAAGAAAATGTAATCGCTGCAGACTGGAATGACAGGGTGAAGCCATTTAGCTGGCAGGAAGGATGATGGGATGGGAGGTGGTGGAGAGGAGCCCAAAGGGGAAGCAGAGAGGAGCACTCATGCAGATGTGCTGTCTCACCTGCAGAGTAGCCTCAGATGAGCCAGCCTGGCACCAGCTCAGAGGTGGGAGGCCACAAGGAGTTGTATGTGGGGGTGGCGGTGTTTGGCAGGCATTGCGTGGGGCTCCACGTTTCTACTCGAGTCACTGAACTGCTCTTCTCTCCATTCTGGGGCAGGAACAGGTTGTGCCATGGCCAGTCATACCACAGGGCTGGCTTTTTCTCCTTGCTATAAGTGCTTTGTAGTCAGGCACTTCTACTGCAGGTTAAACAGGTCTGAGATATTCAGGACTTTAACTGGCACAAGGCATACCCTAGGAGTAGTTTGTAAATAGCAACAGGAAAGACTGAGAGATTGTCAGACTTGTAAAATCTGTATATTGTCTGTGCTGCTAGGAGTGCCAGCCTCTGGGGAGCTCCTTGTGCTTCTTCAACTGATGATGAAGGAATAGGAGAGGGGACTCAAAAGTACTGTTTTATTTTTCTGCACTGTATTTTGTCAGTGATAGAAAACAGAGATTAAGGCCAGTCCTCAGAACATTAAGTGGTACTCAGTTTTTTAAGTGCAAGTTATTTACAGCTCCAACACAGCAGATGTTGCTTCTGCTATTTGTCATTCAGGAATTGAGCCCAAAACTTTGCCTGTCTCCCATCACCTGTTTCTAACATCATTTTCCATTATGCATAGTCATGTTACCAAACGCTACCACAAAACACGTCCAGCTCCCAGAAACACCTGCATATCTCCTTAACGGTTCTGTAGCTTGTGACTTTTGGCGCATGCCAGATGGTTTGGGGTGGATGATGGGTCTCTCCTGGTGTCTGCTGGTGGTGCATGTCCCCATTGAGTCTCTCCCCATCCCAGAGTTGCCCTATCCATAGGAAGACATGGTGGAGGGTCAATGAATACGCAGTGGCTGTCTCTGGCCAGCAGCTGGCCAGGCCCAGCTCAGGGTGAGGAAGGACAGGGTTGGCACCCAGCAGCAAGGAAAAGTCTTGCTGCCACAGGCAGCCACTAGCTATAGAACCAGTGCAAGTGTTTTAGGCAAAATATATTTAATCTAGATATGGATCTTAAGTCACAAGACAGTGCTGAAATGAAGGGTTTAACAAGACTCTTATAAGGATGTGGGTAAGGAGACCAGCCCATGGTTACTCAGTGACCCTTGTAGGTCCCTTCCAACTCAGAATATTCTGTGATTAATTCAGGAAACTCTTCTCTTTTACTGTATTTCTTTTGTCCAATGAGAGCCGTGGTCTTTTTATCTGAAAGGGTTTGAATCAACTGTGAACTGTTAGGGGAAAACCCCCTCCATTTAAGGGCAAGTGGATTGCTGTGGATTTTCTGGTACCCTCCTCTGAAGCATCTTGTGGTTGTAAAGGAGAGAATCTGACCATAGGCAGAAATTGTGCATGTCTCCTTTTAGTGTCCCAAACCTACTGCAGGCCTCAAACCTCACTGGGAAAGATGCTGGGAATGAGGCTGTGGGAAGGAAGGGCTGGAGTGGGGTGGGGAGAACATGTGCATGGGTTTGCTTGTAATTAGGAGATTTAAACCTTGAAAGAAGTTAATTAATAATGAAACTTCTGACTGAAAGATGCAGATTATGAAGACTGGCTTTGTCAGCAGCTGCAATTAATTACAGGCTCAGGCACAGGGAAAAGGAGGGGGTGAGGGATGTGGGAGAGGGGAGGCATCACCAAAAGAAAGATGATAAACCTGGCTGCAGGCTGTTGCTGTGGTGACAGGAGGCAATAGCTGTGGTTGACAACAGTGACACACTGAAGGCAGCAGATACTTCCAATTACCCCCTCCACCGACTCAGGCAGGCAGTAACCTCTCCTGACTCAGGGCAGGAGAAGCTCTTGTTTTCTCCTTGTACTTTCTTCTTTTCTGCAGGTTGGATGTGCTTTCAGGGTTCCCAATTGCCCTGAAAGGAAAAGCGTGGGGCAGTGGCTTTTTGGTAATATCACTGTAGTAGCCTGGGAATGGCCAGCGTTCAGCAGCATTCTTGGGAAGCCTGGACAATGCTGGCAAACTTTGAGAGCTGATATCCTAAAAACAGGGGAGGAGAAACCATCTGCAGCTGCCACAGCTTTTTGAGCAAGATGAGATGAGATTGCACATCTGGCCCAAGTTTCACCCTTTTTGGGAGTGCTTGCCGTGGCTTGTCAGGTCTTGTGCTTCGGGGTCTCACCATCTGCCCAACAGCACCATGCAATGGCCTGCATGGCCTTGTGGGGGGCACCAAGGGCAGTGAGAGAAACATGGAAGCATCCTGACCACCCACACGTTGCCAAAGCATGTGCATAGAAGTGTAGATCTATATTAAATTAAAAATCCTGACCTTCACCACCTTTTTCTGAATTTCCTGAGTTTGGCTGCAGTCAAAGAGTAGCACTCTGGCTCCAGTTCTTGTGTCATGCTTTCTGAAGAAAAAAAAGCCAACTGGCTTTTAAAACAATTTCTGATTTTCGTTTGTTATTTTACATAGTTTTTTTTACATTAATTTACAAATGTTACAAAATGTTACAAAATTTTACAAAATTTTACAAAATTTACAAACTTTACAAATTACATGGTATTTGTAATTTAATCCAGGGCTGTTCTAAGCCATGGTTTTGTCCATATATCTTCTGACTTCATTATGCCTGGGGAGAAGGACTTTTGCAACCACAGGCTCAGCCTACTCTGAGACTCTTTTGGGCCCTTGAAGAATGTCATTCAGCACTGATCCCACTACCAGGGCTTCACTGGTGGTGCCTTTCCAGTCACTGTCAAAGCACCTGCAGCAAAATGGCGAGGCTGAGAGAACTGGGACTGCTCAGACCGGAGGAGAGAAGGCTTAGGGAGACCTTATCCATGTGTATCAGTACCTGATGGGAGGAGTAAAGGATACAGACTATTCAGTGGTGCCCAGTGACAGGGCAAAAGGCAATGGGCACAGCCTGAAAAGTGGGATGTCCTATTTAAACGTAAGAAAACACTTTTCTTATGTGTAAATAGTTAAATGCTGGAACAGGTTGCCCAGAGATGTTTTGGTGCCTCTGTACTTGGCGATATTCAAAGGCCAAATGGATGCAACCCTGAGCAATCTGCTGTATTGATGCTACTTTGAGCAGGGAAGGTGGACAGGATGACCTCCAGAGGTCCTTCCAACCTCAACCATGCTGTGGTTCTGTAATTCTGTGAACGATGATGCCAAATGGATTTTGAAGAATGCAGAGAAGAACTCCAGTCTTTTCTGAAAAACCTCTGTGAGCTAATAGAAACCTCTCAAACTGCTTTTGTGGGCTTCAGATAAGATCATTAAAGAAATGTGCTAGAGAGAGAAGTGTGTAAAGTTGAAGTTTTGTTGCATAGACCCTCAAGGGAAAATACTTTTTTTGGTGCCCTTTCGGTGCATTCCTCTCAGAAAAGGGATCTGATTTTGAAGCCCACATTGAGGGTGAGCTCCATGTTCATTACTTTGTACGGCACATGGGATTAAGTTAGTGAGGGATAGTGATAACACATTTTTTAAATCACCTTATATCATAATTGGTACAGTAGAACGTACCCTGCTCGTCTCTGATTTTGCAACTGAAGGTAGCTTGCCACAAACCAGGTGGGGGAGAAGAGAGAGAATTAATAATCTTCTAGATCAGATTGTGCAGGTTAGTCATAAATCACTGTCAGAGAATGAGTATGGAAGTGTTGCTCAGAACAAATCATAGAAGTTGAATGTCTCAGAAATGATCAGAGATACTGGCCATGGTTTTAGATTCAGTACTGAAAGGACTGAAAATGGATGCATTTAGTAGGTTGTATTTTAAGTAGATAATTTCATGTCTCTTTTATTTAAAAAAGATAAAATTGTCTGACGGTGGAAACTGGGCAGATATGTTGTTGTGAGGTGTGTAAAATGCCCAAGAATGTTTCTGCCAGAGGTTGGAGGTCTATTCACTCTACATCACTGCTCTGCAACGGGAGCACTGGGGAGGTATTGCACAAATGCACCAACTTTTAGAGCTAAAATATACTGTAAATTAGTTCTTGGGTAAGTGTGTACCAGGTTCAAGACTCCTTCAGGAGGAGAGGGATGGTGAACAGGGGGCAGAGAAGAGGGTTTGTAGACTGCAGAGAAGGTCACACAAATACATCATTTTTATCCACTTCTCTAATGCTTAAATGAAGTGACACGTGATGAAATTATGAGACAACAAAATAATAATAAATAGGAGGGAACAATTTTTAATGTAAATTATAATTAGCCAATGTAGCTCAGGGCTGCCAATTATTATCGAAGCAGATATTTTAGCAAGATTATCAACAAAGGATTCAAATGAATAAGCAAAGCATCTGCAGGGACAACAGTGTAGCTGAGAAAACAATTATAAGGACTATCAATCCTCATGCTTTAGGGCATAAACAGATCACCAGCTGGGGTCAGAAATGCAGCTTCTCGCCATAGTTACTGAGTAACTTGGGTGCATTGTGGAGTTTTATATGGTGTGGGTCACTGCTGGAATATAATAACAGACTAGATGGACCACTGGCACTTCATTACCCCCAAGATCCTCTGAGAGGTGAAGAGGAAGAGTTCTACCCTCATGTTGTACCCCGTTCCCAGAAGGGCAATAATCACTAGGCTCACACAGAGATGAATCTGTCTATTTTGATTTAGATCCTTAGATCTTAGAGATCTCTGATACATTTAGGTATAGGCCACCACATAAAGTCTATTCCAAGTAATTGGAAGATTCAGTAAACCAATGAGAAAAGGGACTCAGCAAATCAACAGGAGAGGAGCAAGCATGTGTTTAACTATGGCAATGAATTGGCCTGTGTAAATACCTCAGGCCTTTCGTGCTACCTCTACTTTCCCTTTTTCAAGAGTTTTGGCTTAATCAAGGAATGGAGTAGTGATGAACTGAGGACGTGTGGGGGGGGAAATGTGAGGATGTAATAAATCAGCCTACCAGCACTTCTTTCCCTTAATCTTTCTATTTTGTTACTTCGAGCCTAGAGCAAGATTATCTCAGCCATGATGCTTTTGCAGAAGTTTTCCTTGACTCTTTTCCACCTGGTTCGAGTGTGTCAGCATGATGGTGATTTTGCTAAACTGTGTTACCCTGGGAATGTACCAGCCGTGTGAGGATATGGATTGCCTTTCTGACAGGTGTAAAATCTTGCAGGTAAGCGGATTTCCTTCTTGTTGTGATGGTGCTTCAGTCCAAGTCACAAATTTTCATGCATGCTTTCCTTCAGCGTGTGGGCGATACCTTCCCAGAGAGGCTGGCAAGATTGTCCCTGGCAGTGAGCTATCCTGTTGTAAAATGGCAAGAGCTGGCTTTGAGGAGAGGAATGGGATTGAAGAGAGCATGAATGAAGTCTTCTTGTGACCATGCAATACTGAACACTTGCTAATCTTCCTGATCCTGCACAGAAGTTTCCTGACATAGACAGCTACAAGATATGTACAGCTCAGGGTTAAGTCAGGGAGAAATAACTAAGGTTACACTATCTAGGCAGGAGAGAACAGCAGCCTCCAATGCATTCCTTAGTCTGGTGAGGTGCAAGAGTATTATTGATGCAACAGATACTGCAGCATTCAGGATGCCCAAAGTGAGAGGAAATAAAAGGAATGCTTAGAAGTGCCACGAGTCTATCCAGCCTATAAATGCCCCAGCTGTGTTTGCTGCCTCCCCAAAGGGAAGGTGACCCTTCCCTTGTGAAGGCAGAGGGTGTCATCCACAGTGTTGCTGTGGCGAAGACCTTCAGGTGTCTGAGACTTCTCTCTGTGGTGGGTGTGTGCTGTCCAAACTGTGCATGAAGCTGCGCTGTGTCCTCAGCTGAGCCGTTTGCAGCAGGGTGATAGGAAGTCCCTTCCGGGGGGACCTTGGGAAAACAGTGTTTTCCTGGCCAGGTTTTGACTTGCTGGTGCTGAACCAACACCTCCTTTCAAGTCTGTGTAAGGAGTCTCTGAGTCTACATCAATTACTTCACCTATGGGTGAAAAAATTATAAAAGCCCTCAGTGAACTTGAACAGCAGGAAACTGTGATGCCAGGGCTGCATGGAAGAAGCTTTCCCAGCCCTGCCTCTAACTCATTTTCAGAAGTACTGAAATTAGTATTTTTCTCACATTCTGTGTTTTAAAGTCCAAGGCTGAAAATGCCTGTCAAATATGCTTTTGGGTTTCTGTTTGGCAGGTATTTGATGATTTCATCTTCATCTTCTTTGCCATGGAAATGGTCTTAAAGATGGTGGCCCTGGGGATCTTTGGCAAGAAGTGTTACCTTGGAGATACCTGGAACCGCCTGGATTTCTTCATTGTCATGGCTGGGTAGGTTGATAATTTCTGGGTTTACTTGTTCTGGCTTTGCTAGAGTCTTGTATGGAACAGAAATGATGTAACTGGGGGGGGAAGTCTCCAGTCTGGTGCTACTTCAGAACGGCTGCCAAGCTGGAATCGGGCATGCAGGGGTTAGTAGCCAAGGGAAGGAAGAGCAGACAAGGTAGCTTAGCTCCTCAGCTGATGTGCAGCCATCTGTCTGATGCAGCTTCAGTCGAGGGTGTCAATTTGTACCAGCTGAAGAACTTGCCCAGAAACATTTCTAGTTTTTCATGTTTTTAAAGTGTCTGGGTACAAGAGGTGTAACCTTTACCAGAACCAAACTAAGGCCAGCATTTCTGTTTCCAGCAGCAGTGTTTCAAGGGTAGGAATGTAGTTTTTGTTACTCAGGACTTTTTGTCTTTGTATTACACCAGTGTTACCCACAGTACTACTGGGACAAGTTGACATTTGAGGTTTTTTTACAACAAAGTTGCTATGGTGAAGCTCTGATTTTCCCCTCTGCATGTATGAAGTGGAAAGTCTACCAGGATTTGCCTGTTATATCACAGCAAAATGTCCATTTTTGATACCAGTGGGATGTGCTTTTTTGGAATTCTAATTTTCAATTAGAATGCCTTGTGAGAAAATAAAAAAAAAGTCAGAAATAAATATGTAATATTGCTCTTCTCACAGAAAAAAAAAAAAAAAAGAACATCTTTTCAGAGAGAAACACTCACTTTTCCTTCTAGCCAGGAATTACCAGCTCCACTGTTGCCTGGAAGTACATGTATTGCTGACTGAACCAGCAGTGAGTTTGAGCTCACTTTGCAGAGTTTTCCCCCGTGGTGTGGAGCAGCACTGTCTTTATATTTGCTTTTGACAGAGTTCTTCTACAGCAAGACTTGAAAGTCATTCCCTCTGGAGAAGAGGATAATTGTTTGCTTCTGGGAGGAGCAGAGATTTTCAAACTCAGTGCAGTTGTAAAAATTTGAAGGTTGATTCTTGGCCAGGTTTTACATAAAAGGAGGACAGGCAGATGAAAACAGTAGGCTTTTCTGAATTAACACAATATGTGTGAGATGGGAGGACCTTTCTTGTAGCTGAGCCTGCTGTGATTAATATCTGATTTTAAATGGCCTGACATGAGGGCTACCAGTTAAAGTTAAAGCCCCTGAGACATGATGCTATGAAAAGCCAGATCATTGTATGTTCTAGCCTGAACTCCTGGTGGCAAAATTGCTGGAGACTGGATGCAGGGAAAGCAAGACCCTAACACAGCAGCCTTTGAGGAAGGAAGAACTGGTGGATTTGAAAAGGAGACCTTGGAGCCCATGGTGCTGCTCTGTGTGGGTGATATGCTGGGAGAAAGACTCTGCTCCAGGTGGGCACAGGAGCATCAGCACATGAAGTAAAAGGATTGGGAACTAGGGGTCTTCTTCTGCCTGGTGTCCCTGCAAGCATGGTATGTGAGTGGTGGTGCTGTCTGAAGAGCTGGTGAAATCAGTGGGGCAATGCTAAATGAAAGAGGGTGAGCTCAGGTACTTGCTTCATGCAGAAAATAAGTGAAATCCACACTACCTAGATGAGAAGGGTGCAAACTCTATTTGCATATTTCCTTCTGTCACTATTGCTGGCAGGAATGTGAGGAGAGAGTCTTTTGTGTATCTGATAGCAGTACTAAGAAAAAAAGCTCATATCTAAATTTCTTTCAATGCCAAGGAGACTTAGAATCAACTCCTTAGATATAAAATAATCAGTGTGGAGGATTTTTCATTTCAGGTTCAAAACCGAAAGAAATTTGTTTCCTGATTTCTATTCAATTGTCCTCATGAGGTGTCAGAATGAAATGATAGTAATCTCATTAGAATATCTGATCTCAAAGGACTTCTGCTAAAGAAAGATTTTTCCATTTAGTTATATAGAACTAATGACTATATAATGTATTTTGAGTTATAAAAGCTTGTGGTTATTAATTCATTATTCTTTGAAATTCATTAAAATTGTCTGCACTGTTTTAAATCAAATCCAAGGCTTAAATTTGCCCCTACATACTGTAGGTTTTTACTTAACCTCAAATGTAAGCCCCAACCTTTATCCTTATTGATCCCACACTCGGATCATGGCTTCAGCTTACTCTGCTCCAAATGCTGCCTTAACATTCTGACCTAGAGAGGACACCTGGCATTAGGTCTTGCACATTTTGTCCGTGCCAGTGAGTTAGATCCTGATCAGAGGCTAATCAGTTTTCTCCTTCTCATGATCCTGGAATCTCATTTTCTGCAAGGGAGGTCATAAACTTGGCTCTTAAGGAAACGTCTGTGATGTTGGGAAATAACACCCAGCCCAGAATATGTGCAGCTTCTCTCAATTCCAAGAATAAGGGCTGTACTTCCCAGCCCCTTCTCTTCCCTTCTCCCTTTCCAAACAAACACCAACAAGGCAGCGAGGGTTGGAAGAATAAACTGTAGCATGGAAAAGTGAAGTGCAGGCGAGGGCCCGTTCAGCCGGGCGTTCCCGAGCAGCTGAGATGTCTCCATCTGGCTCGCTGCACAACAGCACGTTTTATCAGAGCATAATGACTATTTGCTGCTATTGCCCCAGACGGTGTTTTGGTTACATAAACCATGTATTCAGGCAGTCATTTGTAGTTATGTCCTCACTTCCTTGGAAAGCCAGAAGCTATAGTTTTAGTTAGCTAAATTCCCTCATGTGCCCCTGCCCCGCTTGCCCCTGCTCCCCACGCAACCCAGCAGCTCAAAGAGGAAGACTCCATTGTCACTAAAAATGTTCAGTTTCCATGGCAGTAGGAGCTGACATCACCAGAACTTTCTCCCCTCTTGCACACTCCCTCCCCTAACCACCTTCAACATGTTTTTTTTCTGAAAGGATTAGAGAAGAAACCAAAACAACAGTTGTAAGTCAATGCTCTCCCTCATTGTTCCCTTCAGAGCTCCCAAAATCATGTGAGGCAATTTGGTTTGAAGAGCGCCAATGCCCTTGTGCACACAAGCAACCAGGGCTGCAGATTCAGCTTGTCGATGCTCCCGTTCCCAACTGCCTGCTGGTGACAGGAGGTTGCAAGTTCCCAGACGTTTCAAGCAGACTGTGCTCGTCACACCAGCTGTCCTGGTGGGAGTCCCTCTTCTCTTCCGTTTATGATTAGGTCTTGTCTGTCGTCATTTGTTTCCCACAGTGATGGGTGCGTTTGGAGAGCGTGATCTGAGGCAACTTCAGAGGGCAGCTTCCTAAAGTTGAGAGCCTGTGATGGTTTGAAAGTGGAGATAATGTGAACACTAATCACACTGGAAATGTCAGCCAGAATCTATGTGTGTGTGAATTTAGGGGAAGAGTCACTTATTTTTGGGCTCATACTCATCAACTTTTTAAGCCAGGCAGTTCTCTAGCAATAAAAGAGCAAGCAATTTCTCCTGCTTGCTCTATTCTGTGAGACAGTTGCATTCACATGTGCTTGGAGAGGATGCCACTGTTCCTCTAGAAAGGGAAATATCATCCTTTTATATCTCTGACCTGAGTGTCCCCCTGGCCTTGGGGGCATGAATTCCACAGAGGGAGTGGTTGTCCTGCCTTTCATGATGCAAGTGCTATAATTAACAATCTGTCATGGAAATTTTGTCTGTCTTTGCCATTTTCCGTGACATCCCTGGTTCATGTCCTTCTGTGCAATTTACTTGTGTAAATAGGTAGAGAGGTTAAAGGGGAGAGGTCTTCACTATGTGGCTGGGGGGTTGATTGTGATTACAGGTGTGTCCCCAAAATCTTTGCTTAACTATTTGTTGCTTGGAGTCCAATGTCTGGGGAGAGGTTGCTATATCTTTCAGAGAATGCCCTGTCTTTACCTCTCTATTATCACAGTGGAGTTTGCTATGTAGATTTCAAACTGTGGTCAGATCCCATCCTGACCTTGTCTTTGGTGTGAGGAATGGCATTTTGGATATTTTGGCATTTTGAGATGTTCTTGCAGTGTTCTTAAACAGCTTTTAAAAGTGGTGTAGCTGCTTCAGTGCCTTAGGTTGTAATACTGTCTCTCTATGCCAGCCTGAAATTTGTTTCCTACAGCCAAGTATTGCAGTAGCCCATCCTTTCAATCACAGCATCTCCTATCAATTCATTCAGCTGCTTTCTTCATTGGCTCCAAGCTTGATTGTTTGGGGTTTTTTTCCTGTCTCCTTTTCTGAGAGAGAAAACCCTTTTCTATTAGTAGGAACAGTAAACTTTGTTCACAGATGTATGTTGCTTCCATTTTTTCACACTGGAATACATATTATTTGCATTTCTAAAGCAGTTCATGCTGTTCTATCCCTGACTTGTCATCTTCATGTCTTTTCTGTTCTCCCAAAAATATGCCTCAACTGCAAAACCCATCAGTGACTTTTTTTGGTTTTCTGTCAGGTTAGGATAAATAAACAAAGAACAGAGTGGCAAGAATTTTGCATTACAGAAGTACATCTGCTCACAAATGAATCCCCATTTAGTGTTGCACGTGAAGTTTATCACCTAGATAGCTTTTCTCCAGCTAATGTATGTAATGATTACGTATCATTCCAGCCATATCAACACAATTACTTGTGTGAAACAGACTTCTAATCTCATAAGGAATTATAGCACATTAGTTTGATGATATCTACTTTTTCTTAAGCTTGTGTTGGTTATGGTTAATTTTATTATCCACCTTTAATCCATAATCTATCAAAACTACATATTGTACATCACTGTACTGTCACCAGCATCAGTCCAGTCATGGAGATCACTGTGTACTGGCACAACCTCAGAATTCCTTTGACCTTTGGATGCTTTCCCAGTTTTTTGAGTCTAATCAAAAATTATCAGTACTGGTCCAGATCTTTTCTAGCTGTCTCTTCTAAAACTCTTGCATACAAATTGTCCAGGCTTGCTTATCTTAGAAAATCCCTATTTAGGCACAGCCCAAAATACTTGATCACAGCTGGAGCTGAAATTAGCTCATTATGATCTATGGTGCACATACATCATCTGACCTTCCCCAGAGAACTTTTTTTTAACTGACATTTTCTGCCTTTTTACACTGTTAGTGACAATTCTGTTTCCTTCTTCCTAATACCATTTTATGTGCTCATTCAGTTCTCTTACAAATTTTCTACAATACTATCTCCTAATTTACATTCATTGGTATCAACTTCCCCTCTCCTGCTATTATATTGCTGCTGTTGCTTTCACTTATGTAATACTACCTTTTTAGCCCATTCACCTTTCTTGTCTGTATTGAAGCTTCTTGGATACCTGATGAATATTCCTAAACACCACTTGACTCTAATCCACAGCTCTTGAGTTGAAGTCTGTCTAGTTTGATACCTGGAGGTATTTGAAAGACATGTAGATGTGACTGGTGCTTAGGGACATGGTTTAGTGGTGGACTTGGCTGGGTTGAGTTGGTCTCAATGATCTTAAAGGTGTTTTCCAACCTAAATGATTCTGTGATACTATGGCTGTTTCTGAGTGGTTTCAAATTCATGAATATGGCCTCTCTAATCCACCAAATATATCTGGTGCTGTTGATGACCTTACTTGATTTGTACATAACACTTGCAATAAAGTAGTCCTAGCTTTTAGTTCATCCTGCAGCTCTCCTCACAGGAAAAATGCTCCAACCCCTGAGCACGCTGGTGACCCTCCACTGAACTTGCTCCAATTTATCAACACCTTTCTTTATTGGAGGGCCAAAAATGAATGTGCTATTTCAGATGTGGTCTACCAAGTGCAAAGCAAAGGGCATAATCCCTCCCTCATCTACCGGCTGTGCTCCGGCAGCTGCAGCTTGGGTTGTCATCGTCCTTCCCCGCATGGGCTGTGTGTCACCTGCGCTCCAGGACTGGCAGGTCCCTTGCAGCAGCGCCACTATCCCTCAGTCCTCAGGCAGCAGGTCGGTCCAGCACAGAGGCAGGACCTTGCATTCTTCTGTTGAATTTCATGAGGCTCCTGTCAGCCTGTTTGTCTAGCCAGGAGGAATCCTCTACTTGGTATGGCAGAAAATTAATCCGTAAGTATTTTGTCACTGATTCTGTAGTAGAAAATGCCACTTTTGACAGTGTTACTCCCCCTCTCTTTCTGTCCACTTGAGTCTCCCTAGCTAGGTTAAAATCCTTAATTTTAATATTCCTTTCATGCAGATTTTCCCACCAGGCTTTTCTAATGCCATTTAGACATTATGCTCATAAAATGAACAGTTCTTATTCTCTTTATTACTCAGGCCCCTGGCACTGGTGTATAGGCAACATTATTTTTCTCCTCTTTTAGTGCCTTGATTAGTTTTGTTCTTGACATGGAGGTTCTGTAAGAATTAACTTTTTTCCTAATTTCATCACTTTCCCCTTTGTTCTTTCATTTAACAGTATTCTGACTGGTCTTTCAGTTCTTTAAAACCTAATTATTCTTGTAATGAAAAGCTGGTTAATATTTCTGCACAGGATTAGCCCAGTGCTCTGCAAGTCTCATGGCCTATATGGCTGGCCAAGCCAGCACTTTGTTACCAGATTCCTCCATCACCTTTTTTGCCCGTTGTCCAGAATGTGCCACTAAGAAGTTCAGCTGAATATTTCTTGTCCATCTTCTTCAGAAAGGGACATAAATCCAAGTCTATAAAATGTGATATATCTATCATGATAAGCAAAACAATTAGTTTCAAAACATGTAATCACGGGTAAACACTGTCCTTGAAATCTGAAAACCTTCCTAAATTTGTTTTTTTAATTTCATTTCACTTGTAGTATGGCAATACAACTCTCCTGGCATCTTAATTTCTTTTCCGGAGCATCCTTTCCCTTCTGAGTAGTTATGCAGCCTTTGGAGAGGATTTTTGCAGCTGAAGATCTCTTCTCAGGCAAGCCCGATAGCCCCTTAGATTGAGCAGAACTCTTCTCACACCCTGTGCCTTTTGGCTAGTTGCTTCTTCAGGGGTGCTTTATGCAGCTTCCACACTGGGAGCCTGGAAAGGTTTTCTGTTAACTGAGATGTTATTTCTACCTTCTCTTTCTGATAGTTATCTACTGTCCTCGACTTCTGCTTCCCATAATTCCTTAGATACTGCATCTTTTCCATAAACTTGGAGTGATGACGCTTCCAAAATTCATCCATTCAGGCTCTTTTGAAACCTGTGCCAGCATCACTGCGTGTACCTCTGAGCACTGGCTCTCTCCTTAAATGGAAACTACTTATGGTTCCATGTTCATCCCTCTACGTTTCAGCCCAGGAAAGGGAACTGGAAGCTCTCTGAAGGATGTGAAGTAACAGCCCCCCAGTCTCAAATGTCCACCTCTTTCCAGGAGAAAAAAGTTGTCCCTGCATGGTGCCCTTCCACACTGAGAAGATTCCTCTTAGCCTGAAACACACCAATTGGCCTTAATCTCACAAGATGGGGAAGTGTGTTGGCAATCTTCTGTTTTTTCTTTGCTTTTAATTAACTACAGTCCTTCAGGGACCTGGCCAGAATTTGCATAGTTATGACTTTAAAATCTCAGATCATTAAATACTTATTAGCAGCAGGGTAAACAGCAGAATGCTCAGAAAATCCTAGTTAGCTAATGTTCGATGCCAAATAAAAGTTTCTATAAAATTATGGGAAGCTAAAGAAAACTGTAATAAATATAGCAATTAGGTGTTTCAAGTAGTGATCAGATAAAGATGGAAACCAGCAAGCAGCAGGCTAAATAGCTTCTTAACCAAAGGTAGAAATAGCAGCAGCACAGCCCTCCCCTCGAACATGAACTCGCTTTTTCCTCCTTAATGATACTAATTATTTCATTTGCTTTCTCCTAGTAAAACTATCCCTAGATGTGAAACATATTGAAATGAAAGCAGTCATCAAAATGAAATGAATCACACCAGAAAAGAATCAAAACAAGGAGGCAGCAGTACCCTGCCTGCGTAACATGTAGTTCTCAATTATTGCCTCTGATTTTTTACCTTCCTAAAATCTAACTCCCTACCATGTGAACGTTAGGTTTATTTAAAAAAAAAAACCCAAAACACAAACAAAAAAAGAGGCAAAACCAGCAGGCTCACAGGACCAAATTGCAGACACTCTTTTTTCTTTTCCTTTTTCTTTTTCTTTTTTTTTTCCCTTAGCAGTGAAATACAGAGCTCAGAGCCTGTGTCCTGACTCTTGGTTTTTAAAAGTGGGGCCCCGTCATTCGTATTCAGTCATCTGAGCTTGGCGAGTCCTTCTGGCTTTCTTATCACGGTGTGAAAACCTGCTTATGTCTTTTCGTATCATGTCTCTGAAACTATTAAGAAACTCTGACATTTTCTCCTAGTACACAGTTTGGAGAGAAATCTGAGTGTTCCAGGGTGTGAAATAATCACATTCCAGGCAGCAAGGGACCAGTCTCACAGGCTCTGGAAGCTTTCAGCAGCTTTTGCTTGCACAGCAATATAAAAAAAAAAAAGGTAAAAAAATGTTTTGTACTGGAGGGGGGACAGTTGCAGGTTACTTTCTTAAGAATACAAAGCATGACAGCTCTGGAGCTGACTTTGTAGTTAGTAATTGATCTATCACTCCTTGAGGAAATGTCTTTTTACCAACAGAATTATAGACTTATTATATTTTATAAATGGGGGGGAAAAGAGTGTAATTTTTGCAGTCCTTGTTTTACTAGGAAGGGATTTTTTTTCTTTACTTCTATCTTTCAGCTTTCATGTTAGCAGAGAGTTGTCTTTTTGCAGCATAATGAGCTCTAAATTTAAAAGCGATAAGCAGGACTACTTAGCTTAGTACACTGCGGTTTGCAGAGCAATTTGGAGGCCTACTGTGTTATTCCATTTTTTCTCTGGTAGATGTTGAAAGGATTTTGGATCATCTGTATAGGGTGCATTTTGAAGCCTGGCCCCAGAGGCACCAAACAGTGCAAAATGGGTGCAAATGCACAGTTTGCTCTTTCGGTATCTATCAAGTGATCTGATAGCAGGGTCAGTGCTGGGTTCTGCCTGGCAGCCCTGTGCCTCCTGCACCATGGAGCAGCCAGTGTCCATACAGCAAAAGATCAGGTCCAAATAATGAAAGAGTCTTTAACTTTTGCCATATTTCCCAGGACCTATGGGGAAAATAGGGATGTGGCTCCAGCTGTAGAGCAAAAGCGGGCATGGTGCAGAAATCTTAAAGAAATAGGTCGTGTCTGGGTGCCCTGCTGGACTGACAAGTAACCTGTCTGCATCTGCTGCTGTGTGCGCGTCCTGTGGCTGCCAACTCTGACTGAAAGCTGTAGCCCTCTTCACTTGCCCAGTGTCTGAGCAGGCCTCATCAAAATGTCCTGGTTCTGCGTCTAGTATGTCCAGATGGGTTTACAAAAGATTGGATTCATCCCTTACGGCCCTCCTTGTGTACAGGCTCAGGCACATCCAGCCTTAGCAAGTGACGACAGGAGGTGTCTTGAATGCCACATGTGCCCTGTGCTCTAGATCTTCATGTGTGTGCTCTTCCTCCTGTCTCCTTGCTGTTAGTCCAGTGCTGGTGGTCCCCACTATCCAGGCAGTTGTGGACTCCAGCAGGTGGATTTTACTACCTGCCTTGCCTTTGCAGAGCACAGATTCAGCTTTTGGAGTCTCTGGGGGAGCCTGGCCAGCCCTGTTCTCCACATTCCCTGCTGATTGCTACACCTCTGGCCACAGGACCAGGGCTGTGTGGATCAAGCGGTGCACACTTTTCTTAATTTCCTTTCACCAGGATGGCTCAATAATATAACAGGGGAGATATGGAAGCATTGGAGTACAGGCCTCAGTGAGAGTACCAGCTTTGCTCCTTCTTTGTATTGTAGCCACAGTCTTTGAAGCCGGAGCAGAGGCAGCAACACCTTCTTCTTGTGCTGGTGTGTACGACAGAAGTGGAGAAACGTAAGGGTAAATCAGTCTCCCATCACCCCACAGACTTCAGGTGGAAGATTTGAGCTGCAGGATGGCTCATGTATCAGAGTGTAGACATTTTGGTAAATGGAGAGGTGTCAGCTCCAACTTTTGGCATAGATATCTGAATAAAATTTCAGACAGGGAGAGCTGACAGAAGAGTCTTACGTTTTGCCTGTGGACTCCTATGCTCTAGATCTTCAAAGCGGTAGAAATTCCAGTTTACAAAATTTGATTGCCAAGTTAAAGAGCTGAGGACAGAAAGGTGTATTCTTCTACACAGAAGACATTGATTAAATCCCTTCTTGTCATGGTATATGTACACACTAGTCTTTGACCCCTGACATAGTTGAGGAGCTGAAGGAGTTCAGAGCAGAGAGCAATCAGAGTCTTCTGCCCTGGTAACATCAGGTGCTCATAGATGTAAGGACCAAATAGAAGTCCACAGGCAGGAAAAGCTTCACTTCCCACAGAGACTCAGAGCAAGTCTGAAATTATAGCTAGGAAGTCACATCCATGAAGTTTTTGGCTTCAGTGCCAAACCCAAATTTATTTGACAAAAAAATATGAATTGATTAGACTGCAGTTAATTAGATTTCAATTGAAAACTTCTATCAGAGAAGGGGAATTAGGCAGCTTTTGAATTTGACAAAAACATATTGGCTTTGTGTCCTAAGAAAAATAGTGCCTTGGTATTTTTCATGAATGATTTCAGAATAGGTTTTAAATACCATTTTGGGCTGCTCATTTTCAGCAAATAGAAGTTCAGAAGCCAAGATTAGGAAAGCTAATAAGTATTTAACAAAGGTATAAGAAGATGTAAATATGAAGAGGTAAATGGTAATGTCTGAACAATTTTAATAATGGATTTCATTGAATGTAAGTGTGAGGTAGCAGCTAGCCAGGTATTGCATAATACGTTATCTTGGGTCACACGTGCAGCAACATAAAGTCTGAATTTTCTGGACTCCTTACATGGCTTTTGTATTCTTGCTATGTCTATTTTAGATTGTCTTTGTTTTTATTCCTCTACCCTGCTGGTTGGTCTGCCCTCCTGTGCCTGGCCCAGAGCCACGCTGGCCGTGCACTCGAGCTGTTGCACAGTGAGCTCTGCTCTTCTCGAGTGCCAAGGCAGATCCAAGCCCACTCTCGAGCTCACAGGTGCAGAGGACAAAATAAGTGCCAAGCTGTAGCTGATGAAGCTATTCTGGTGTTGTCGAGGCCTCACGGGCACTGAAGGTTTGCGTGCCCCCTTGTCCCTGTGAACTCGCTGTCTGCTCCTGTGCCTTGGCATGGGACTGAGGTGCATGAGACCAGGCACATTCTGGACAGGGTCAGTGTGCTAACAAGTTGCTCACTTGCTCCCCGTGCTAGCTTGGACTCATCTCTGTTTGACTCGAGGTCTCTTGTGCGTTCAGCTGAGCAGACTCACCTGGACATAGGCTAACGTTTATCAGCAAGGCAGAGGCTAAGATGGAGGAGAAAGCATGAAGGTGATCAGTAGGGAAAGGGGCAAAAGGAATAAAGAGAAAGGTAAAAAATGAAAGAAGGGAATGGGAGAGGAATTGAAGGATATGAGCAAAAGTGGAAAAATATGAAGGAAAGTCAAGGGGCAAATGGAAAAACTGAGAACTAAGAAGAAAGATTAAAATGAGAGGTGGGAATGTTGCAGGCAGGTGTGAGTCAGAAGAATGTGAAGAGGGAGGCAGCAGGTGGGATACCTTGAGAGTGGGAAGGGAGGCAGAGCTTGAGTGGAGAGTTGTTTCCTGCCAGGCATGTCCCTGATTCTGCAGGATGAACCCTGTGCATGCAGCCAGTGCCCCTGTCCCATTTCCCACCCTGACAGTGTTCCCAACATGCATCACGCACCACACAGTGTGGTGTGGGGACACTGCATGTCAATCCCCTCTCCTTCCAGAAGAGTTTTATGTGGAAAGTTTCAAAGAAGAAAACCTCTAGCAAGGGAAGAAGGATTATTGTATATATTCAATTATCTCGACAACTCAGTTCTCAAATTCCATCACAGATGAGAAGTTTGTCTGATTTAGCATAGTTTAAGCTTCTGAATCTGTTTCCCCACTCACCCATTCACACCAGAGGCTGTAAAATACTTTAGTGGTGATAGAAATGAGCTGCTGTTTCCCTCAGAAGAGATGCATTTCATGCTGTTCCCTCATGATAGAGGGAAAAGACCCACAACCAGCACAGATTCCCCCTCTGCATCCTAGACTTTGTGTGATTGCCCCTGGACCTTAGAGAACCTATGGTGTTTACTAACAAGACAAGTTTTAAGCAGCCAAGAAAGAGGAGAGAACTAGATGAAAGGTAGTCAGCTCATGGGGGCTACCCTTGCTCATGGCATTGAGCTGCTACAAAGCAAGGACAAGGAGCCTGGAAATCTGGAATTCAGCAGGTGGCAACTATTTTGTACTAGCTGTAACATTTCCTTACCCTTGTTTTACAAACACTCAGCAAACGCAGCGTTTCGCAGGTTGCTGGTGTGATCTACCAGCACAAGACCTTTATGCATTGGAAACGTGACCCTCCTGACATAAACCTGCTGACAGTTTCTGACTGATTGCTTTGTGCAATGAGTCTTTTTGACTCTCTGTCAACCTGACATCACCACCATGTATGGCATTAGGAGTTGGGGTACAGCAAAAACCTAGAGGGAGTTAAGTGTCCAGAGTTTCCAGGCAGTAGGGAGCAGGGCTGGCCGGAGAATTATAATAACAGAAAGAGCTGGGCTAGCAATCCCTGAAATGCTGCAAATGCCTGGAGACTTCAGCAGAATCACTTAGCGATCCCACTTCATTAGAGAAAGGAGGCAACATTTGGATTTATCATTTTTACCTACAGAGAAAATGGGGTGGTTTTTATGTTAATGGTGTTTCATTGCACCTTGGTCGTCTGTATGGTGTGGGCATGCTACACTTGCGCAAAGAGAAGTGTGAACACAAGCTAAAGCTACAGCCATCACTAGGAGTGAAAGGGCAAAAATGAGAGGCCCTCGTGCAAAATTACACTGGAATTGTGTTGAAGTTGTTTTGGATACAATTCACATGACTACAATAGTCATATCTCATCTGCAGGGATTTAAGCATCCTGGATGTTCACTGTTATTACAGCCAAGACCAGGAGGCCTCAGGAAGAACTGTAGGCAGAAGGGATCTGTTCATCGAGCTGAAGCCCCGGGGCCTCCTAGGGCTGAGTTAGTCTTTGTTAGAAGTTGCTCTCTGAAAAATTTAGCAGTTGCCCTTTCTAACCCACCCTTGGCAACAGCCTGCTGTTTTCACTGGCAGTGTGATTGTCTGTTCAGCTTTTTTTGTCAGGCTACACTGGAACGTAATTGCAGTAAATCTATCGCCACCTAGGGCTGCAGGAGGCTGGCTTACTGCTGTCTGAACTGCAGAGTTGAGCTAAGGCAGCCTTTGTCTTGTGCTGAAAGGGCCCACAGTCACTACTTTGACAGCAATTTTCTAGTGACACATGGACTGTACTACACAGGTGGCAAACTTGTTCCAACTAGGAGAGGGCAGTGATGTGCACCTGGTTAAGGTTACTCCCATTGTAATGCCAGCAACATGGCTGTACCACAAAGGGACAAAACACAAATGGTTTGTAAACATTTTAAAATTAAGTTCGCATGATTAAGGCTAGGAAAAGGTGTCACCTCTGCCCGTTGATTTCATGTCAGCCCTCGCCCTGTGCTTTTCCCCTGTGCTTGGTTTCTGTGAGGGTCAGTCTTCTTCAGGACTTCTCCTTTGGTTCCTTGCAGTTCAGAAAAGACCACTTCTTGAAATCAGATGTACTTTGGGCTAACTGCTTACTTGGCATTTGACTCTGTTTCAGGTTATTCTGCTACTGCTTAAAAAGAATTTTCTTGTTTTTGCCTTCAGAGGTCAAATCTCAACCTAGTGCTGAAGGGGATGTGTGTTTTTAGGAGAGGAAAGCAAGTTCAGTGGGACTTCACTATGCTTGGAGGCCTTTATGTTCCCGTGTATATACCTACTCTCACAACAGGCTGCAGCGTAGGGGCTCCTTCAGTCAGGAAGATGCCTCTACACGTCAAGTGTCTGTGAAGAACTGTTTGCTCTTGTCCTGGGAGCAATACAGCTATGTCAGTGGTAGGCTTTGCCCATAACTGTAATTCAAAAGTTTTAGCAGATCTATCTAATTCTGGAGAAACAACACACTGACGAGACCATCTTGCTGTATGCTTTTGGAGCAAGGTTGGTCAGTGCTTACTCAAGGCCCTTTGCACCACACAGGGACGTCCTGTAGTCATGGCATGCATTTATATCTGTGTGTGTTCCTCTTCTTTTCATACTCACTTCCCAATTTCATCTGACTGGATCCTAAGCCTCTGTCTATCACTAGTGCTTTCTTTAGGCTAGTTGAATATTTCTGCTTGGTTTGGGGTTGCGGTTCTTTTGGGGGGTGGGAATATTTTGATTATCTACATGAAATCCCTTATCTCTTCTTCTGCACTTGGTATATGTGGAACTGACAGCTCCAGGGAGGTAAATGAATGCCACTGCGTTTCAGAGAAAGAATTATTTCATGCAATTACCCTAAAAGTGCATGAGAGAACAGAGTGAAAGGAATGAGGGAGAGAAAGAAAGAGAGCATGAGAGAGAATAATCACAACACTTCGACAGGTTTACCCCATCGTGTTTGAAAATCTATCACTCTGACAAGTCCCCTTTGTGAAAGGTATAGACAGATAACCAGGCATTAGCTCTTCAAGGTCCTCTTGAGTGGAGGGTAATCAATAGAAGGATCAGTCCACTGGTCCATTTCGCTCAGTGCTGCTCCCTGATTATTTTTTTACAAACTGTCTCTACCCCATTTTCCTCTCAGTGTCTCACTTTGGCTCTCTCATTCAATTCTCAGTGGTTCCTGGGCAGAGGGACTTAGGTCAGCTTTAGGTTGACTTGTGGGTCTTTCTGTATAAATTATAATGTTTTTCTTCTGAGAAGGGTTGCAGTAACAAAAGGCCATGTCCCCAGTCCCTCCCTGCCTCTTCAGCCTTGTTAAAATGCTAAGGAAAAGAGAACTTTTTGTAGCTTTATTATTCATGTCTGGGAAGAGATTCCATGGAAGCAGTTCCTGTCCTGACTTTGCTGCTATTTCACCTGCCAACTTTGTCACCTTCTTGATTCCATCTGCACATCAGGGTCACCCAAGGGAAGCGGGTGACCACAGTCCTTGTCATCCTGGAGGCCTCATGGACCTGTGTTCATGAAAACATGTAAGATTCTTTGAGATCCTCAGGTGGAAATTGCTGGCCAGAGTAAATGTTCAATGAAATAGTTTCTCACCATGCTTTCAAAGAGGCAGGACATTTGCCATACTGGGAGAGGAGGGAATGCTGGGCTAAAGGTTGCTGTGCCAGGTCACTTTTTGTCACCTGCACCTGCTGCTCTTGCAGCAAAGCCAATGCATTAGTCACACCTATTTGCACATTGAGGTTATTTAGAGCATGTGTTGTTCAGTTAGGAAAGCTAAGGTCTAGCATATGTCCTAAAATTAGGCTTTTTCCCTGTTGGTTGGTGTCAGAAAGGAGTGATTCACAGCCATGGAGGGAAGCCTTCCCACCTAGTCAAAGCAGTTAGTGCTTTAAGTAAGAGTTTATTTCTATGTAAGATAAAGCAAATTAGCTGAAGCTGCCTCCCTGGACCGTACCCTGCAGTGGGAGATGAGGGGAACACAGGGAGCACCCTACTGTGCTGCGGGTAACACTCACAAAACTGGCCACACAGCCCCTCTCCTGTCGGCCTGGTGTGCCATGGCCACCCGCTGTGCACGCCCTAGCCAGGAGCACGTGCTCCTTGCCAGAGTATCTTCACACAGCTCCTTCCTCTCCTGACAGTCACAGCAGGTATATGCTATCACATCTCCTGGTACGTGTTATCACATCTCCTGGCCTGCGTCCATGTGGCACGTGCTCACCGCCCGCTGGGTCTTCTGCCAGAGCAGCTGTGGACTCGGGTCTTATTCCCAGAGGGCTCATGGAGGCTTCAGTTTTGCTTCCAAAGACTCAGGCTTCATCTCCATGGCTTCCGGAAACTCTTCAATGAAGAAATGATAAATCTGTGGCTCAAGCTAAAATTTTGGATTCTTTTAAACTTTCTTTTTCTCTCTTTTTTCTCTCTTTCCCTCTCTCTCCCCTTCTGCAGGATGGTGGAGTACTCTCTGGATCTCCAGAACATTAACTTGTCTGCAATCCGTACTGTCCGTGTCCTGAGACCCCTGAAAGCTATCAACCGTGTGCCCAGTAAGTCGTGCTTCCCTCTCACACCTCTCAGCTCGGCTTGTGGGGAGTACATGATCAGGAAGGCTGTGCGTGGTGCTGTTGTCCAGGCAGGGTTCAGGTACAAACTGAGCAGAGGCTTCTGCAGGGTGTGTGCAGGCTTTTCCCCAACACGGGGCCAAGAGATGTTGTTGGATGGGCAGGAAAACAACAGTCTCCCAGCATATCTGCCGTGGTCATCCTTTGTGCATGGCCATGTTGATGGTTGAAGTTGAACAACATGCAGTAAAGCTAAAGTGTTTTTTCTTCCTCTTACCAAAGGATATCATGTTTGATGATGTCTGCAGCCTCCAAAAGGGCTGCATGTGAGATCTGGAGAAGGATGAGCTTGGGGAAGCAGGGAGAATTGGTTTGCTCAGGTTTTCATATGGCCTTCCAGATCCTCTCATCTTAAAAAATTTTCGTGCCATTACAGGTTAAGGGTGTATAGCACTGGCTGAGCTTTCTTTCCTCTTCACCTTGTGCTTTGTACTCTCTCTTTTTGTGCCAGCCATCCCCTCTGTGAGCTGGTGTGTTTGTATGAGACAGGACGAGCACCTCTGGGCCTGGGGCTGCCAGGGCTGTGCCCAAGCCTGGATGTGTCAGCAGCTGAATTGCTGCTCACTGGCACTGTTCTGGCCTGTTCAGGTCTGCGAGTAAACCAGAGGTGCTGCAGCCCTGGGGTGTGAGCTGCATTTTTACATTTTCTGGTGGTGCTGAACTTTTTCTTTCCTCACCTTCCCTTCCTGTGCCTCCCCTTGTTTTGTTTTGATTTTTTCTCATCAGTGTTCTTCTCCTTGCAACCCTGAAGCAAGTAAGCAAATGTTACTGTTGTTATTTAACTGCAGGGAACAGTGATGGAGGGGCTCAGGCTTTGCAGTGGTTGTATCCAGGCGGATGGAAGTGAACCAGCGGACAGGCTGCCTGCCATTGTGACTCAGGGGTTGCAAGAGCACTGAAAGCAGCCCACTGTGCTACTCTGATGTTTCTGGATATTCCCTGTGCAAAGGCAGTGGGTCCCACATGCAGTCCTGGGAGGCTTTAGGCATTTCTTCTACAAGTTTTTCAGTCTTACAGAATGGCAGGAAGTCTCTTTGCTATTCTCTGTAATCTCCCTCATCAGGCTGTCTGCAGTGGCTAAGACCTTGCCAGAGCTCTCCTAATCCTTCTCTCAAGTTCAGATGTTCCTTTTTCTTTTCCAGTCCTGACAAAGTTTGCATCTCCTAGTCTGCATCATATGTTTTTGCTTGTGCCAAAGTCACTTTCCTTTTGATGCCTATTTCTTGCATGTGCTGTGGAACTGGATTTCAGGGTCTCTGGCTCCCTTCTAAAAAGTGGGCTTGTCCCTCTTCCTGGATGTACTTTTATCTTTCAACAATAGTTCTGAACAGAGGGTGCTGAAAGGTGGGATGGAGAAACTGAGGCACAGTCCTGTGTGCCCAACGTGGCAGGAGGGCGCCAGGCAGAACAGCCACTGGTTGGGTCACTGAGCGAACACCAAGGAATGTAACAGGTTCATCATGGAATGATAAAGATGGGAGTCAGTACAAGCTTTGGCTCTTCAGCAAAACTCCCCCAGCTTGTCTCTATCTCTCTGACCCTCTCCCAGAGAGGAGGGAGCTGGGGAGTAGACTTAACCTTGGTCATGAATGGAAACATCTGGAATGACATCCAATTAACTCTTACAGGTTGTCTTAGTTTGAAAGGGAG
>WBMZ01011575.1:0-33248 GCA_013400975.1 Atrichornis clamosus
AGAAACAGATTCATTGTTGTCCCGACGCTTCTTTGGTACCCGAACTGCGCCGGGGCCCGGCCACCGCCGCTCGGCCCACAACCCGTGCGAGGCCACACCCCTGGCGTGCGACGTCCAATCAGAGTGCGGATGAGCGCGGGGGCGGGACCGTGGGCGGGGCCAATCCGTGGGCGTAGATGGGGCGGGGGTGTGGCCTTGGCCTGGAGCCAAGTAGCGAGTGAGTCGCTCTATCGCTCCTCTTTCCCAGGACAGCTGGACAGGGAACAGAAAATAACATGGAAAACGATGACTCGTAGGTTGAGACAAGGCAGTTTATTGTAAAAGAGTAAAAATAGGTAATTTTGTTCTCTAGTCCCCAGCAGCAAGCAGTGTCCGGCCACTTTGCGGGCAGCAAGCAGGGCTTTCGCGCGCATAGCCGCGGCTCTGGAGGGCAAACCTTGTAAATAACGAATGCCGTCCCCTTCCTCCTCCTCCATGTCTTAGCTTTTACATCTGCGCTGACGTCATGTGGTACGGAATATCCCTTTGGTTAGTTTGCGTCAGCTGTCCTACTTGTGTCCCCTCCCAGGATCTTGCCCACCCCCTCACCGATGGGATGGGGAACGGTGGATACACAGTGCTGATGCTGTGGGATCGCTGCGCGGCTGCAGCCAAAACAGCGGTGTGTTGTCAACACTTTTCTAGGTACCAGTGCACGGCGCGGCCCTGCGGGGCTGCCGTGGGGCCGGAGCTCCGCCTCAGCCAGACCCGGCACATGGCGCTCGCCATTGGCGCCGCTCCCGCCAATGCGGGGCCAGCTTGTACAGCGCGGGGCGGGCGGCTCCTGGCCGCGGGTCAGGAAGGAGCGGGATCCCAGAGCGGTATCAAGTGGGATCCCGGAACGGGCTGCTTCGCATCACCGGCCCAGCTCCTCAGTCCCGGGTCCGACCCAGCGCCCCCGTCCCGGCCCCGGGGCTGAGGCGGAGGCGGGGTCGCTCCCGCCGCGGTGCGGTCGCGTCGGGGCCGATGCCGCTGCCGACCGGCGCCCTGCCTCGGGCGGTCGCCGTGCTCTCGTTCTCCGTCCTGTTGAGCGCCCGGGGCGCTGCCCAGCGCCGCCCGGCCCCCAGGTACCGCGGGCTGTGATCATGGAGCCGGTGTAGCTGGCCGGCGGCCTGTTGTGCCGGGAGCAGCCGCCTCATGGCCCGGCCGAGGTCCCGGGGCTGCCGTCCCGCCCCTACCCGCCGAAGGGCAGCTTGGCCGGGGTGTGCTGTGTCCCTCTGGGTGTCCCATTGGGGCGGGGCAGAAACGCAAGCCGGGCTGTCCTTTGAAGTGATGTAATTGCTGAAAAGAGCAAGAGCGATGTTACTCTTTTCAGCGTCTCCGCTAAAGGTGTGTTTGTGACCGTCCCCCGAGGTGTTTAAGGAAAGACCAGAAGTGGCACTCAGTGCGTGTTCTGGTTGACACGGTGGTGGTAGATCATAGGTGGGACTCGGTCATCGCAGAGGTCTTTTCCAACCTAAGTGATTCTGTGAAAGAGCTGACTCTATTCTGCTTGCTATAGTGTACTTTTTAGTTCTGGGATTAATAGGTTAAAGCCTAATGAATAAAATGTTTGTTTTGTTTTGTTTTTCAATTTTAGTAATTCATCTGCAAACTGTTGGTCCCGTCTTCGTCCTGGGAACATGTTTAACAGTTATAATGTAAAGTTCTACCACAGCAAAGCTCTCACCTCCCCATATCCAGGATCACGTGTTGAGCGTAGCCAAGTCCCTGAAGATAAAGTGGGTTGGCTGACTGATTGGAAAGATTATAATCCTGTGGAATACACTGCAAAGTCTGTTTTGGCTGGACCCAGTTGGGCAGATCCCCAAATAAAGTGAGTGGAAATGGTGGCTCTTTTCTCTTGTGAATATGGAAGTAGGAAGTAGTCATGAGCTGAGTTAGCAGGATCATTGCCTTAAGTGATGTGTGATTCTGCAGTGATGTGTGAAAGTCAAGACTAAGAAAAAGGGTGGTTAGAGAGCTGAATTGTGTGGGTTAGGTGTGAAGGCCTTTGACACATGATTTTACAGAGCTGGTGAGTGAGATTGGACTAATGGACAGCTTCTGATGCTGTGCAGTGTTTGTCTGTGTTGTGAGCTAAATAAAAATCTCCTGTCGCGCTAAGAATTTGGGAGAACATTTTAGTGATATACTTGTTTGTTTGTTCATGGTTTGAATGCAACATGTGGAAAGAAAGTATGATTGTAGTTCTTGAAGTGAATGCTCTGACTCAGGAATTGTGAAAGACTGTAATAATGGGGATGTCAGCCTTTTCTCTCAAGTAACAAGGGATAGGACAAGAGGAAATGGCCTCACATTGTGCCAGGGGAGGCTTAGATTGGATTTTAGGAGAAATTTTCTCAACAAAAAGTTTGTCAAGCAATTTAACAGGCTGCCCAGGGAAGTGGTAGAGTTCCTGGAGGTATTTAAAAGACATGTAGACGTGGCACTCAGGAACATGGTTTAGTGGTGGGCTTGGCAGTGCTGGATTAATGGTTGAACTCGATTTTAAAGGTCTTTCCCAACCAAAACAATTCTGTGGTTCTGTAACCTTAACCAGAATACCTTTGAAATGCATTGTCTAAATGAAAATTTAGGGAGATGCAATATTAAATATTTTAGTTCTGCACTTTAGCCTGCAGAACTAAATACAGGGAGCCTGTCAGCAGTACAGGTTAAGACTTTATGGTCTCCTATAGAAAAAGGAGCACCTGCAACTCCAGTTCTGATAAAAGCTGCTCATAGGTCAAAGAGATGTTGCTGTCTGGTGGCTGGCATACAAGCTTTTGTGTTTTATAACTTATCTCCATTAAATTATTCTTTTCCACACAGCGATAAAGGTTTTGCTCCCAAATTCAATGAGAGAGACGGAGAAGTGGAGAGGAAGAGTCTGAATGGCTTGTACGTGGTCGAAAACGGGCGACCCCGGTGAGTGTGGTTTTGTGTTTGCACATTCATTTCAGTGATGTAGTTTCAGTGCTCTTACAGGTCTGCCAGTTCTGATACATGGCACCTTCTAGAACAAAACCAAGATAGAAAAATGGAATCTAGTTTGATGAATCTATGTTGATGGAAGTGAAAAACATGCTGCATCCCTGCCCTTTAAAGTGCATGGTGACACCAAATATGTGTTGCTATCCTTTCCTTTTTTGTTATTTAATCTTCTTTAAAGGTTGTGGGTTTTTTTGTAGAATACTTGGAGCATGCTTTGAATGTGGGGAAGTAAATATGTTTGATGTATTATTGTGTTAAGGGTATAGAAATTTAGCAGAAAATAAACACCCTTGTTTCCAGCTGGTTCTTGGAGATCAGACAAGCAGGGTGAGGCTGAGCTTAATTTCCAGCTGGAACCAGTTCAGGACTATAAGACATACTGTGGCATTTATTTCAGAAATCCAGCGGGAAGGACTGGCCTCACCGGCAGAGGATTGTTGGGGCGCTGGGGACCAAACCATGCTGCTGATCCTGTTGTAACTAGGTGAGGGACAGGTGACTGCAAGGAACCCTGCAGTAGAGAAAAAAAAGCTCATACATTTTGTTTTTACTGCCTCTCTGGGCAGGGTATTACTTTTCATGGCCCTTTTGCATGTGTGTTCTCTATGTGTAAGCCCATTCTGCCTTTGTTAGAAACACTGACTGTTTTGTAAGAAACACTAACTTGACTTAGTATATTAGAGGAGGAGGTGGGGTTAGGATCCTCTTTTGGTCAGTGTATGCTTTGTCTGAATGTGCTTTTCCCAGCAGGATGTGTGTGTACATGCTAACCCTTTTGCACAAAGCATTCAGAAAAGACTGTGTAGTTAACAGAGGTGCAGGCTAGAAAGTGCCATGCTGAAGGCAAAACCATTGTGAAAAATCATTCTGATGCATTTTACTTCTTCCTTCCCCTTTCCAGAAGGATGCTGATGCTGCAGAGTTGCTTCCTTGAAAGTAAAAGAAATGCTGGTTTTGTTTTATTTTTTGTTTAGGCAGTGTTTTGCTTTAACTGTTGGTAGTTCTTCACTCTTTACTGCAGGCAATGGTGGCTGTTTGTGGCTTTGTCCTGGCGCTGCTGCAGCCTGCGTGGCCGTTCTGTTCCAGCAGAAGCATGCTCGTCCTTTCAGAATGGATTTGCACAAGTGCAGCTCAGTGAGCTTTTAGATGAGCTGCTGCTACTAGGCTGGCTACAGAAGTGTGGCTCTTGGGCATTTTCTGCCCTTTTGTCTGAGAAAAACCCTTGGTGTTCTGCCTTTGGTTGTGATCCTGCTGGTTGGCATCCATCAGTCCCCCCCGACTGTGCATTCCCTGCTTTGTTTGTCCCCCGCCTTGCTGTTCCTCTCTCAGGCCCTTGTGTCAAGCAAGCAGCAAACCATGTTCTTGTTTGTCCTTTGCTGCAGGTGGAAAAGGGACGGAAGTGGCAATAAAGTTGCTCATCCCATTACTGGCAAGAACATCTTGCAGTTCGTAGCTATCAAGAGGAGAGACTGTGGGGAGTGGGCCATTCCAGGGGTAAGGGCAAAGCTCCAGAGACAGTTGACGTTTCTCTGCTGGTGAGGCCATGAGGCAGATGTGACGTGTGTGACAAAAGCATGCTTTTTGGTGAATGACCTCATGTTGCAGAGCTGAGGGGAAATGCTCCTTGAACTAGCTTTGCCCAAGCATCAGCTGGCATGCCTTCTGCTGTTTCTGCATTGCAAGGTGGTATCACTGTTTTACTCTGGCCATCTCTTGCTTAATGCAGGCACAGTTTAATCTATTGCAGGTTTTGAAAGGGGGTGTGTGCTCACTCTTTACAGGTGAGTGTAAAGTTCCTTCCGTGCCCAGAGTATGATGCAGGTGGATGTAATATACTAAGAACCAGGAGTTAAAACAAGTGGAATCTGAGGGATAGTCACATTTTTCCTTTTTCCCTTCTCTAAGGGGATGGTGGACCCAGGGGAGAAGATTACTGCCACTCTGAAGCGAGAATTTGAGGAGGAGGCCCTGAACTCTTTGGAGAAATCACCCGAGGAGAAAGCAAAATTGGAGAAGCAGCTCCATGAGCTCTTTAGCCAGGAACACTTTGTGGTGAGCTCTGTGTCTCTTGTGGTAGTTCTTGAGCTACACATTTAACTCACAGCTGTATGGAACTTGAAAAAGTGTAGCTAAAATGAAAATAAGTTGTGATGCTCGGGTTTCCGTGGTGTAGGAAATGGATGGGACTGTTGAAAACTCAACAGGGGCAAATGTGTCAGAGGGAAAGAAAAAAATACTACTGATTCCACCTTGTTTGTTGTGACACTGAGCTTGTTCTGGTTTGGTTGGAGCCTTAGGTGTACAGAGGATATGTGGATGACCCTCGTAACACTGATAATGCCTGGATGGAGACAGAGGCTGTGAATTATCATGATGAAACAGGTGAGTACCTCCAGGTGTCCTTTTAGTTGCCTTTTACTCCATGTGTTGGTTTGAAATTGGGACTACTGTTGAGCTGAGAATGGCAATTAAATTGGGGGAGCATAAAGTCAGGTGTAAAATATTGGACTAGATTCTTAGATTGATCTGTTACCTTGGACTCCCATTTTTCACCTGTGAGATAAATCAATCTAGTTAGGTGTTTCTGACTTTTTCAAGCCAGAGACTTCATATAGTGAGTGACATTTCCACTGAATTTTGGGTAGTAGATACCGGTTGTGAAGTTTCACGTGTCACTGGTCCTAGATTTCCAGAAACAGTGGAAATAGTGCATCTTTTGTCTTTGTTTCCAATACAGAATATAAAAGTGTTTCCCTGGTTGTTGTCTACAAAGTCCTGAGACTCTTTTTTAGAAACACAGTAAAAACTTCAAAAAAAGAGTAATTCAGAAGCCTTTATGCATCCCTTCTTAAAGTAGTGTTTTTTGATTTTGGGGCCTTTAGTAAAATTTTAATTATTCTGTTTTTCTCATGAGTGTATATAAGTTTCAGAATTCAGTTTGTCCTGTAGAATAGTACCTGAGCAATCAAATGTTATGCAAACAAATAAAAATCAGGAGAGGGATTGGCTAAACTTGTGGCAGTGAGTACATGTTGCATGATGATTTTTCATGCTGCTGGTGATACCCTAGGAGTGGTGACAAGGAATTAACACCACCTCTGCCACTCAGATTTGCCTTAAAATAGTGCAGGTATGAGAAAGGTTTCTGGCACAGAATCAGTGAGCAACTTAGTTGTTTCTTCTCTGAGAAGCAGTTGAGGGTTGCTGCCTGTGAAAGAGCATTGTAGGAGGGCAGAACTGATGGGATGTGAGAGGGGGAAAAGCAGGAAAAAAAGGTGCAATAGTATGTCCTAATTGTTGTTTTGTGAACAGGTGAGACAATGGATAACTTGCCTCTGGAAGCAGGTGATGATGCTGGAGCAGTGAAGTGGGTTGACATCAGTGACAAGCTTGAGCTGTATGCGAGTCACAGCTACTTCATCAAGCTTGTGACTGAGAAATGGGGAGCCCACTGGAGTGAGGACCCTGGACCTGAGTGCCACGAGTGATGTGAACGAGGAACCGGCAGGCACCAAGAGGAGAGTGCCTTTTCCAGCATTGACACCGATGTCATTGTCATTCTCAGTGAAAATTCTGTGAAATTCAGCTGGGAAAAACACGGGACAGTGATAAACAGATGGTTTTTCAGAGACTTCAGATTGCTTCTTTTGATTTCTTAGCTAGTGTGAAATGAGAAGAATGTGGAGCTCTTGGTTTGCTTTCTTGGCTTCATTATTTGCAGTTGTTTCATAATGTCTGCAGATTTGCATGGCAGCCGTGGGATTCTGAACTGGTAGTTCAGAAGCTGTTCACCTTAGCTCTGTATTTTTGCACTGATTCCTTGTCAGGAGTGTGAATCCCTAAGGAATGAGAGACTTGTAGAATAACCTGAATAATGACTTAAATTAAGTGCTGCATAATAAAGTGAAACTTCTTTTCTGAGTCATTTAATTTTGAATGCCTTTGCAGTGATTTTCTATTTCAAGAGATTAGCTTTCACATTTAATTATTTTTAGTTTACAGTATGGATGGTAGTCACATCTGAATGTGTGATAGTGCTGTGTGTAAAAGGATAACTGTTGGAGGATGTAACTTGATGACTGATTAGAGGAGCTGAATTTTGAGGTTCCTCTCTTCCCACTGCTTATGGCAGTGCAGCTGTTGTGGAGACTGTACCATAAACTGGATCACTGGAAAGAGCAGCCCTAAAGTATAATCTTGTAAATTGTGCTGGTTGGTTACCCTTTGGTTACGTGAGGTACTTGCAGTCAGGAGGGTGGTGTGGGCTTTCTAGGGCATTATGCCGCTAACAGGAGCTGCACAACAGTTGGTGACACTTCTCCCCGTGTTTTTAGTCAGTGGGTAATTGCTGTTAGTTGTGCACTAGTGTCAGGAGTTGGTGACAGTAACAGCTAAAAGTTGAGGCTGAGACCTGAGGGCTTAATGAGTTTTGATCCATGTGTTGAAGTCTGGTGGTGATAAATGTCATGGTCTGGAATTACCTTGTGTAACAGTGCAGTGACACACTCAGGCACTGTTGAGACTTACCCACACTCTGCTTAACTAATGAATGATTTTAGGGTTTGCTCCTTGTTAACCCTACCCCTGCTTCCCAATTAGCTAATGAAATCTGAAGGAGTAATGTGTGTTTATGCAGGAAACCCTGGGAATCTTGTAGCATTATTAGTATGTTCATTTCAAAGGAAAAAGTAATGCTTAGATTTACTAATTTTTCTTTCAATCCTTGCTCACCTCTTCCTGCCCGTTTGGTTTTTTCTGTGATGTGATACATTATGCAGAGCAGGTCCCTAGCAGTGTGGTTGGGTTTTGAAAGCACGACCCACAAGAGCAGACCCTTGTGTGTTCATGGGAGGTGGATCTGCAGCCCATCATGGCTGAGAACAAGAGTTCTTGTATTTCTCTGAAAAATAAGTAAAAATATCAACTACTTCATTTTGGTTTTGATTTTTCTTATTGTTTCCCTGCTAGCAAAGACAGTCTAGCTTCTGTGAGCGTTGTTAGGAAAGAGTACAATCAGGAAGAGGTAAAATCAAGGACAAAAATGATGAGAAGTAAAATGCTGGCAAAATCTCAAAGCACAAGGCAGCAGGAAGCAGATGCACAGCAAGCTCTGCTCTGTAATGACTCATTCTAACCATGTCTGCTGGTTTTGGCTGGGCTAGAATTAACTTTCTTCACAGTGACCAGTGTGGAGCTATGTTCTAGATTTGTGCTGAACGCAGGGTTGATAACACAGAGATGTTTTTGTTGTTGCCTGGGGCTTGGTGGCTGGCTGGGGCAAAGTCTGGTGCCTCCAGTGACAGCGTTGTGTGCGTGCCTGCTGTCTGTGTATACAGTTTTGAGTATTCTGACTTGCATCAGAAGACCACAAGGTGTCATGAATCATGCCTTCTTCAGACATTTTGGATGAAAAAAAGCCCTAATTTTTTTTGCATGACCCCTACTAATCCTTGGAGGATAGCCAGGCTTGGCAATGGAAGTGTGTGTGTGTTATAAAAGGAATATTTTTTCAGTATATTCTGACTAGTGATGCTGGAGGAGTACTCGTGATAATGCCTAGAGTACTGAAGCTGCTGACTGAGAGGAGGTGTAAATACTTTTTTTCTGGAAGAAATGGGAACTTGTGAATTAAAGTCATTAACTTTTTGAGGCCAGCTGTGTACTGGCAGTGTACTTGCGGTTTGAGAGCTGTGCTTTCTGCCATCTGACTATGTGCATGTTAAACCAAAATCCATTGAAAGAGCTCTTGAAAATCGAAAGCTACAGAAAATAAGTTTTCAGTTATGGTGCTTGCTTGGTCCTTCTGTGTAGTGATTGTTCTGCTAGTAAGTAAGTTTTGGTACGTGTGTCTGGGGAAAATCTTGCAGGATGCAGTTTAGGAGGAGTTGGATCTGTCTGAGACTACTGACATCAACAGCTCATCAGGTGGGATGCTTACCTGCTCCTTAATCCATTAAGTGCTTCATACATCCACAGCTGCAATCATCTTGGTGATGGTCATTATTTGCCCTGCAGAACTTGGAGTATTTAAGGGACAAGTACTCCCCATTTGCCCTGATAAATTCAACTTCATGGTGTCTTTCCTAGTAATGGGTTCGAGTGGAGCAGTGGTGAGTATTGGCCTCAGTGGAGAGCAAGTTAATCTCTTGAGAGTTATCCTTGTGTGAACTATATTTGATTGTTTTAAGGTGGCTGAATCTTGGCTGCAGAAAGAGCAAATTATCAATAGGCTGCAGCCAGGCAGGAAAAGTGCTGTCAAAATTACTTTTTCCCTGAGACAGTTGATGTCCCAGAGAAAAGATCTTTTTGAAATGGAATTAGCACAGAGAATGTGCTTTTGCATTCTGCTTATGCAGAATATGCTTTTTGCTTTTGCAATCCAGATTGATTTATATTCACACTGCTGTGTGATGTTGCAGAATGTGAAGTGAGCAACAAGTCAGGCTTACGGAAAAAACTATCCATGAAACTGGTTTTGCTGGGAAGTAATCTCTGGTTTGTGCAGGAAGTTCTTGTGTTGAAAATAATCACACCTTAATTCACTGTATTCCAGGGCACCAGGCTGGTGTTGGATTATCAGCCCTTGCTGGTTCAAGAGCAAATTATCAAGGGGAGAGGGGACTTCCACTCTTTAAGCTACCAAAATAGCATTTCTGAATCCCATCTTTTCATTGGAGAGGTGACGTGGTTCAGGTGAAAGGTGCTTTCTGATCATGCTTTGTAGGAATAGCATTTGGGGCTTCTTCCTTAAAGCAGAGCATACCGGGAGTGTTTTCAGTGAAGTGCCTGCCTTAAAATCACAGTTACGGGGATTCAGGAATAATCTCATCCTGTCCTGGTTTTTATGCTTAAATTGTGCCTCTCTTGAGGCAAGCAAAAGATGGGAAATGGTGAAAGAAATAGTTAGCATTTCTTTCTCAGAAAAAATGGTAGCCAGCAGTTGGTGCTTCAGTGAGGTGAAGAATGAGTCTGCCAAGGAGAATAAGGAGGTGTTGAAGCTGTGATATCCTGTTTCTTGTGATGGTGGAGCTGTTGCTAATAGTCTTTTGATATGCATTGATACTGACCATGCTCACAAGGACTTTGTCAGCAGTTCTTCTGTGTGGCATTGGCAGTATTACTCTTGCTTTTCAAGAGGTTAGGGGCAGTATCTGAAAAGTTCTAATTTTTTCATGTATTTTGGGAATTATGGTTTCAGGACTGATGTATATGATCTACACTCTATTTTCCTCTTCTCCTTTAAATCTGAAATGAAATTTCCATTGAAACTTTCCATTGCCTGGATGCCTTTCCTTTGACAAAGTTGTGACAAAACCCATATATCCAAGTAGACTTCTGTTTTATTTGAGACTTCTATGCAGAATGTTAAGCTGACAATACAGTAAATAAAGGAAACAAGTCCCATTTCAGAATGTGGTCAAATCTACATTCTATAATTCTACTGAAGAGTTTAGTGAACAGCTTAGTCATTAGGTTAGTAGTATTTATTGGTTCATGGATACATGTGGGGGAAAACACTGGTTGTTTAGCTATGAACCAATCGAAGTAGTTAAATTTTTCTGATGCTAATGGATGTAGAAATTTTCTGCACTTGTGTTATTTGATAATTCAGTGAGCCTTGTTATACCTACTTGAAAGCTGTGAAGCTGTTAATTACAGAAATGAGCAGGATTCACCAATTTTAGCGCAGTACTGGGAGTCTGTTCAGCCAGGCTCAGAAAAGTAGATTTTCATTTATGTCTTCTGCAACAAAGAAGAAGAAAACATTATTAACATTTTATGCCAAAGAGACATTTTTATGCTGTATCACTATCAATGAAGTGACTGATGCTATGAATGAGCAATCACTGGCACCAGTACACGTGTATTAAGATAACTCCTTGCAGCTTTCTTCCACATGTGTTTTGTGGCTGGTAAATTGTCATCAGAAGTGCCGGAAAAATTCTGGGAAGAGTGAAGGCTCTGTGTGTCTGACCTCTGACCAGAATCAGCCTCCACTTAAAACTAGGGAGTTGCTAGTAGGATTTTGAATGCATTTCTTCACTCTGCTTCAGTCTGTCACATAACTCTTCTGGGATTAACCTGTGCTACCCTAACCTCATTCACCTTTTGCAGTCTTGTTCTTATGTTCTGTCTTCCTCTCAGCACAGTAGCCACGAGCTTCTGCTTACAATTTCTTTGCCTTACGTTGAGGTCTGAGTAATGTTCTCGATAGGAACATTTTGTGAGGTACATCTGCCTGTTCTTTTAGGTTTACCTTCCTTAATCCCAAAGCAGTGGCACCACTCCTTCAAAGCAATGAGTTTGTCCTGGTCTCCATCACACTCTTGGAAGAAGCGGGTTATGCAGTGTTCCATGGGAACAAGGGAGGCTCTCAAAGGTGCAAGCTCCGAGTGTGTCAATAATCTGAAAGAAAAAGCAGGTATGTAGAGCTGTGTTTCACTGATAAATCATCAGCGTTGTCAAAGATGATCTAAACCGCTAGAAGACAAGACATGACTCCAGGAAAACAGTGTGGGAAAAAGCTCTGTTAGAAAGAGGGGGACACTGGCTTCCAACAGCTGAGAGACTGGTTCTATATGTAGAGAATCCTTTGAGTGGTTTAGAAAAGTAAAACAGCTTGAGCTTAAACAGCAAAGCAGAACTACACCCACAAAGATATTTTTACCTGTCAACAGGGTGCTGATCAAGCTGGTGAAACTGCCAGTGCACAGGATACACATACATGTGATAATTTTTCTCAAAGTCGTGCAGGAGCAGCTCAACCGTGTGGTTGCCAGCCACGAGGCGCTTGTCATTCTGGTAGATCTTTTTGACCTGAACACCACACAGAAATTGTTATATTTTGCTTAGGGGTGAAGATCTGTCCTGAAGAGAAGTATCCAGCAAGGAGGCATTTGGCAGAAATGAAACTTGATAATAAAATACCACTGGGGAGATGGGGTTTAGTGTTTGTGACCACAACACAGCATGAAAATCTTGCTTGAGGTAGTCCAGGTGATTTTTGTTGCTGTCCGCTTTTTGTTGATGTCAGCTTTGATAGTAACTAGAAAGGAAGTGAAATTCCTATGGCTTAATTGTCAGACTCAGCTAAGGGGGACAGTAGTCTCAGTTTGGTAGGAGATTAAACCAGTTTTATAACATCTTCTGTTCTGAGGCAAGCAACTCGTGTTTTGGTGTGAAATAAGCCATCTCAGAAATAATCTCATTTAATACCATTTAGTATGAGGTGTTCTGGTGGGTCCATGTCCCTCTTGATAAGTGAGTACTCTTTGGTATTGCTCAAGCATATTTTGCACAAACCTGCTGTGACCTACTGCATGTACCTCCTACTCCAGAGTTAGAGCAGCTCAGGTCTTGGTTTAACTTAAACTATGTTTCTTTAGGCAGTTAGGCCATCTCTGTCTTCAAAACCAAACTACTGTCACCATTCACTTGACATTAATCCTTCCCTGAAAAAATAGGCCCAATGGCAATACATCCTCATTCCATTGAAAGCCAATGTACTGCGATGCTGCAGGCATATTGGATGGTAGAAAGCAGCTTTTTCTCTGAAAAGTGAATGTCAGTCTCATGTAATTTATTACCCCTTGAATATCATGGTGGAGATGGACAGTGTATGTGACTGGATTAAAAGTGCAAATGATACCCTTAACTGTTGAGTCCGTTTTCAGGTAGTTTTGTATTGATGGCCGTGTACAAGTTGTCTCTCAAGAACAGGAGAGAAGCTGATTTTGGTTGGTCCTAGGCAGGGATCCCCTACAAGAGTCCCCTCAACTCTGTGTTGTAATTCTGTCTCAAATCCTGCTGTGTGAATGCCCTGTTGCTTAGTCTCATTTTGGTCTTTCCAAGAGGTTTGTCACAAAGCTGCCCTGAATAGAAGTGGTTTCATGTCTCCTCAAGCAAATGATACTTATCCATGTGTGCCCTAATTCTGACTTGTCTGCCTCTTGTCTGGAGACACTGTCTTCAAACGAATACATTTGGTTTGCATTTATTTGGACAAGAGGGACATTCACAGCAGAAATGTCTCAGCTTAAATGGGTGTGAGGGGACATGCAAGTGTATTTTGCAACTTGTGAACCTAATTGGATCTAAGTGACCTAAACCAGAGAGGGAATGCTCATGAGAAATGGGAGAACTCTTGAGATGTGAATCACTTTTTTTTTTCTTCACATGATTAGTCCGGTTCTAATGAGGTAATTGCACAGTCTTATTTGAAAAGGATTGCTGACCTTACTCCTTTGCTTTTCAGTTAGAATTCCTGAAGTGTTCAGGTCACGTTCATAATATTGCATAAGGATGTTCTTGAGCCAGTCTCGCATCCGCAGGGGAAATTGATCCACTTCGTAATCAGTGCAGTGGGGGATGTCTGTGCCAAAGAAGAAAGCCTTTGTTAATAAGTCATCTGTTAAGTCTCCATTTGAACACTTCTGAGCCCAGTGAGATTTCACTCTCACTATCAAACTTCCAGTTAAAATTGATGGAGCTGTTAATACATAAAATTGTGAATGCACCTAATGTGTTCAGTTATAAATCTACAGTTCTTTGGTGCACATGCTTAACCAGTTGTATAAGCCACAACCTTTGTATATCTATGCAGCTTCTGAGTGTAGTTGTGCAGTGAAGCTGTTATCAGTCAGTCGCATGAAAGCAGAGTTTTTGACAGCAAAGGAATATTCTGGCTAGGAATGCACTTTCCTCCTACTGTATGCAGCAATTGAAGAGGCTGGAAATCAGTTCTGGCTTTTAGACCCTGGCTTTTGCATTTGGCATCTAAGAAGTATTCTTCTCTCTTTTTTCTCTTTTTTGGGGGGGCAGGAGGATAGTTTGGGCTGGATATTTTCATTTATTAACTCTCTGTAAGCACTGTTTTTCTGGTCAAGGTATTACAAAATTCTTCAGAGGCTATATCAATAGGAACATAAGACAGTGCAGAGGGAAGATAAGGTTGACAACAAACTGGTATAAGCACAGGAGAGATGTCTAGGTTTCAGATACTTTTTAGATATGTTTAGGGTTTGAAGGTCCTAATTAGCAGATAATTGATGCACAAGTGGCAGATTCTAGGAAGAAAGGTAATTTTGGGCTGGTTGATGGGTTAAGGCCAATGGCTCTTTATACCTAGGTGAATTCTTGACAGAAAAAACAAGCCTTACATTTGCAGGAGCCCATGTAGTCCAGGTGCAGCTGGCGTCCCATTTTTGTCCCTTCCAGTTGACATTTGGTGCCAAAGAGCTGACACATGCCATCATAAGTCTTGTTATCCGTACCACAAACCTAGAGGAGGAGAGAAAAGCAAAACCACCCGCACCACC
This sequence comes from Atrichornis clamosus, assembly GCA_013400975.1. Classification (NCBI taxonomy): domain Eukaryota; kingdom Metazoa; phylum Chordata; class Aves; order Passeriformes; family Menuridae; genus Atrichornis; species Atrichornis clamosus. The sequence continues at coordinate 14,334 of WBMZ01011575.1, forward strand.
ACCAACCACTGTGTTGAGAAAAATCTTTGTCACTCCTGTGGGCATTACAGTAATAAAAGTATCATTGACATGTGGTGAATGCCCACAGGGAATGCATGTGATCAGAAGCACTGAAAATATTGGTTGTTGTGTGCCCACATGAGGATTAGTTGTCTGTACTTGCACACCCAGTTTTGAAACACTGGAGTTTATTTTTGTGCATTAGTAATAATTCTGAGATGCCATAGAATTATTTCACTCAATATGTTCTAGTACTCAGCATATGCTTTAAAACATCAGATGGATAAATAGAACTTTTAGTGACCGGGAAAAGCTACAATCCCTGAGAGACTGAGTGCACTCAATCAGTTACTGTGTAGCTACAGACCACTGCTGTGTAGTTCATGCTACTCTCAAGCTGTAGTCAGTGAGTTTGGGTACTTTACACTTAATATTGCAACTACTGGAATCACTCAGACTCACCTGCACACTTTTTAGGGTAGAACCGTTCCAAATGTGTTATCTTGTCAACACTTTTGGCGGCTTTTCCCAGTGCTGTGCACCAGTGAAATACTCACGTGCTCATAGTCTTTGGTGGGAGGGCAAGCAGCAGGATCTTGGCAAACGCAGCGGGGCTTCCCTTGTTTGTCTGCACGGCAGACTTTGCCTCTCTTGCAGTGGAAGTTCCGACAGGGCTCTAGTGATCAGAGCAAGGAGGAGGGACTGTTAGAGGCCGTGGGAGGAAGCCAAGTGTTTGTCAGATACTACTGACAGCCAAAGCAAAATACAGCTCGGTATTCACCAAGAAGTCAAGGGCATTTTTAAGTTTGTTGAGATGAAGCTGGATCTTGTATTGACTAAACCAAGACCAACTTTAAATGAGGATTTTTGTGAGACTTCTAGCAGTTCCAGGTTTGAATTGGATGGGGAAATAATTTTTTCAGAAAAAGCTGTTTTTTCTTAAGGACTGACATTCACTTCCAGCTTCCTTTGGTGAAACATATCCCATCTGTCTTTGCTGAATCAAGCACTGGCATTTGTCCCATTCCTACTTGAATTCAAGCTAATGTTCTGGATCTGAAAGCTTTCAGTGCACAAGGTAATTCCCATTACTGTATAACTAGAACAAAAATTTGTGCACTGCCTACAAATGTTTTTCACAAGTTACTAAACCCAAGGGTGTACGGAGGGGATTCTCTGGGAGCATAACCACGATGCAGGATTATGCACAAGCACAGATCAGTCATGTGAAATCATGTGCTGCAAAAGGCAGAAAAGAAATGCAGACCAGCAGATTCCCCAGCTGCAGAGAGTTGGGAGTTACATGACAAGCTTGGCTTGGGGCTTACCCAGGAGAGCCTCCTCACTCCTGCTGCTGACACTTTCCATCTCACCGTGGGAGCTGCCTGTAGTCTTAACCTGTACAGTCACAGAGGCATAAGCAGAAAGTTGTGGTAAATCTTGGGAAGAAAAAAAAATACTTGGACAAAGTTTTTTCAGGTCTAAATATAGAGCTGACTGAGGCACAGTCTGCTCGCAGCAGAGAGAGGTTGCTATGCAAAATGTGCGAGAAGAGCATAAAGCCTCTGGTAATACTAACGTGCTCTTGTTATTTGGGGAAGATTATAGAGTAGGAGGTGGAGAGAGAAAAACAGGACCTCACTGAGGCCTGAGTTTCTTATAATTATTCTGTGGATTCTAGTCCTGCCTTTTGTATAGTAGTGTTTAAAATCTTTGTGAGAGAGGAGTGAACAGGCTGCGCAAGTCAGCTTGAGACTGAGTTTCAGGTTTTGTATCTGTGTATCTGTATTTATTTATGTGATTCATTACACATCACACAGGGGCTGGAGCTCTTACATGAATTGTGTTCACTTCCTTTCTGGTACAATTCATCCGAGTGCTCTATGTGCAGTGACACAGCATGAACCAGATGAATAGCGAATGAAAGGGGACATGAGACTTCTGCATATTACTGATTTATTACACCTGTTTTTCTCAAAAATGTCATGTCAATCATCAGAAATTTAAATTTGGAACTGGTCCCTCTCCCCCTTTTTTTAGTATTCCAATTTTATTTTAAAGATCATTTACCTTATCTTCACTTTCCATTGAATTCATGCTCTGAACAGAGCTACTCATTTTCAGTTGTTGCTTGTTGTCAGAGTTAGGTGGCTCATGATCGTAATCGTCTTGTTTGGAGTGAGCAAGGTCTTTAATCTTGACAATCTGGTAATCCTCAGTCTCTCTATGAACTGCAGACTCATCTTCAGTGGTTCCTTCCCCTTCATGCTCCGTACTGGTGCTCTCCTGGTCATTACTCTGGACTCTCTCCTCTTCCTCAAGAGCTGCCTCTTGCCAGGTATTGCTGAGATATTCCTCACCATCACTGTCGCCGCTGTCGTGACCATCATCATCACTGCTGTCTTCTCTATCTTGTATTTTCACCACTCTGTCATGATCACTCTGATAGTTTACTTGAATATTTTCTTTTCTCTCTTGACTTTGCTGTTCGCTGTCCTGATCTTCATTATGGATTTTTTGAGAGAGAGGAGTTTCTTCCTTATAGGACTTCTGGCTCTTCTCCCTCTCTACTTCTTCTAGGTCAAATTTCTCTCCGTGCCTCTTGGTTTTCCGGGTTGGTTGGCTGGAATCTCTCATGACTTCATCAGATTGCATGCTGTTCTCATGTTGCTGTCTTTTGTATCGGTCACCTTGATTTGTCTGGTGGCCTTTATGTTTTGTGTCTCTGTAATCAGTTTCTTCGCCCCATTCCTCGTCCTCTTCTTCCACACTTTCTCCTTCATCGCTTTCACTGTTTTTTTCAGACAGGCCAACTGCATTTTTATTGTATTTCCACATGTTATGCTCATGGTCAAGACTGAAAGCACCCTCTGGGTGTTCTGCGTTGCCCAGAAGGTGTTGGTGTGCTGAGTTCCCATGTTTCTCGTGCTTCCTGAGCTGGTATTGCTCTGAGCTGGACTGTTCCCTGCCACTGCTCCCAGAGTCACTGTCCTGGTTATCAGAAGCCAAGCCTGGTTTATTGTGCAGTGTGAGGAAATCGATGCTTTTCAGACTGTTTTTCACGTGATGCTCGCTGCCAGTTCTTCTCTGTTTCCCAAAGGTCTGGGGCTCATCCCTGTGCTCAGTGCCTGCTACTGATACCTCTGGTTTTATGTTTCTGTGACTGAGCAGCAAATCACCCTTGTTTACATGCCCTGTGTTCTCTTCCTTTGAGGCTTCAGGATGAATAGCTTCAGTCTTAAAACAAAACAAAAATAACAAGTAGATTAATAAATTAATAAATCTTAGAATTAATTTGAAGTTGATGCAGTGTTATTTTTGCCCTGTATTGCAAAGCATGGCACTGGCTCTATTTGTTTTCTTTGTATTTGCTCCTCTTAAACTAGCCCAGAGTATGACACGTACAGCTGACGTCACTTCTGTTTCTCAGCAAATCTGTTTATCTGTCCCTTCTTTTATTGCTGGAGGTTCTGCAGAAGTCTATGCAACTCTGTTTCAGAGACAGATGTATATGGGTGTCTTGTGAAATCTCAAAATGCTTAATTAGTATTTTAGTCATAGCTCCAGGCACTTGTGGGCTACAGTAATTATCACTTACCTCAGAGGAAGGGGATGTGAGACTTAACTTCCTACACAGATAAGTGGGAGACCTGGAAAAAGAGGATCAGGGGAAGAGGGACCACCTGTCACAAGGTGTCGTGATAGTAATTCCTGAGGAGGGCCCTGCATCTTAACTCTTTCCTAATCAATGTATTCATCTACTCGGAGCCTGATACATCATTGCTTCCTATGAAGCTGAATTCACCAGGTGCTATTGTGTTTGGTGACAATAACTGGAACATAAAGTCACTAACAGGTGTTTGAGTGGCTTTTTTTTTTCTTTTTTGATGCTGTGAAGCCAAGAGCAAAACTTGTACCTTCAGTGGGAAAGGTTCAAATGCTCAAGGAGACAGCAGGTATTAAAATGACTGCCAGGTCTTGCTGCAGCAGTTACCTTTCTGCTGCTGTGTGTATTTCTGAACACCTATGGACACTGATTTTTCTTAAAGCTTTTGGGTGGTTTAGTTTGTGAAGAAGAATCCCTCTCAGTGTCCAAGTTGCTGGAATAGCATTTCCTTTAGTTTGGGCACTCTCATGACTACTTGGAAACAAATACTCCACTCACAAAAACTTACACAAATTAAAAAAAAAAAAAGTAGGATTAGAAATATTCGTCTGGCTTTTGGTAGATCAGCTATGTCCTATTTCCTAATGTCAAAGTGGTATCTGAATGTTTTACACTTTTGTCTTCTGCCTGGTCTACTTGCTGGTGTGGGAGAAGTGCTGGGAAATACATTCACTATGTCAGATCCAACTAATTTTTTCAGGGAAAGATTGAATGTTTGCTCACATCTAACAGAAATTAACTTTAGAGCTTTTCCAGAGTTCTGTAGATTCAGAAAATACCAGGCCAAACCATCATTGAGATTGTCTGTTGAGGGTGCCTGTGTTTGAGGCAGTAGTTTGAGAAGGATTTGGATTTGACATGTGCCTGGATATGGCTTTCAGATGCTGCTTTCTGGGACACCTTTGTCCCCTGGATGACATCAGCTCTTAGAACTCGATTGCTCCTGAAGGTGCTTGGGCAAGTTCCAGTCACGGTAGCTGTGATTAGCTACTGTTGGGGGAGAATTGGCCTTTGAGAGATGCTGCACATGCTTGGAACTGATGATTCATTGCCTATTGCAATGTTTCATTTTGATGCAAGTGTCTTCTCTGTGTTATTTCTGAGAGACAGCTGTCGGCTATAAAATAATGTTTATACCATAATTTCTTCTTCTGGATACTTCATTAGGAAAAATTAACTTTTTGGTTTTCGTAATGCAGAACACCATCCAGAGTGATATGAAATGTATCTCAAAAGCTGTACAGAGTGGGATATAATTTATAATTTAAAAAAAAAATTAGGATAAGAGTTGGCATTTCGAATCTCTTACTACAGAGCATGCTCTGAATTTAGTAGTTCTGACACATCCAGTGACTTGGAGCCAAGGTCCATTGTGTCTGAACCACAGAGGCTCACCAGAATGGTGCCGTAAAGAGCAATTTTACTTTGGGTCAGCCGTGAGTGCAGGACCACGGTGTCTGTCATTAGCACACCTATGTGGTGTAGGGAGGGCTGCTGAAATCCTCTGTCCCACTGCCGTCAGGGCAGCTGGCTTGTCAGCCACAGAGTGCTTTGCCAGGATGAGCTGCGTCTGATGCTCTGCACTGTGAGTAATGAAACATATGGTGGCTAAAATTCTTGCATGTTGGAGACTGCACATTATCCCCTGGTGTGATAAATTGAGGATTTCATCCTCCTTCTGTACTGGAGATGTGGTAACAACAACTTTGACTGTCAGTGGAGCTTATTGCTTGTGCAAATGTGGGTAGTGATGATGTTTGGGGATTAATTTAAGGTCATTTTTTCAATAAGTGAAACTTCCACGTTGAGCTTTAGATTTTATCCTCTTCTGTTTATAACTGTTTAATATGCAAGGCATGAGATACTTGGCACTAATTCTTGGGATGAGGGGGCCTAAAATTTTTTAACCTAAATCAATTTGACAACCAGGATACATGTGCTAATGTGTTTTTATATTTGAGATGAAAAATGTAAGTTACCTTGAATTGTTTAAAGAAGAAGAAGAGTACCTTTTCTGGAGTTTTCTGTCCGTGAGTTCTGAGCTTGTGGTTTACAGGATGGGTCTAAAATAGACAAATATATTAATATCTGCTTGTAAATAAAATTCATGTGTGGGTCAATGGGATAACATAGAGTATTCACAGCATGGGAGATTGAGTGCCGGGTAATAACAGCATGGTGAGGACTTACTGGAATAGCAAAAGCTGATCCTACAAGGCAAATGAAGAGCGCCACAGCCTTCATGCTTTTGAGATCTTGTAGAGGACAATAGGTAATGGTACAGAGGTGGGGCTTAGAGGTTTCCTTTCTGCAAGAAACGTGAAAAGAAAACATGTTAGCAGGTGGGTGTAATGGCCTAGAAATGACCGATGGAAGCAATGTAGTGGCTGCTGTAACTTGTTTAGTCTGAAGACCCACAAAATTGACATGCAGGGTCCTGTAAACTCAGGTGTTAGACCAGCTTAACTAGAGGACACTTAGGTCTTAGTTCTTTGACAGGGATTAAGCTGTAGGCTGTGTTCACAAACTCCAGTGGTGTTACTGAAAGGCAGAGTTGAGAATGTACCTAGATTGAGCCTTACAAGTATTTATCCCCTCCTCTGAGATACACTACTTTGTGAAAAATGTCTCTTTTTTGTTGAATTCTGAGCCTTTTTTGTTGAATTCAATGCCTGTTTGTGGCATCTCTATGGCTAAAATGTCCCCTGGCTGCTCCTCTCTGTGTCTGTGGTAGGAAGAATTAAGTGGTGAAGTTCTGCTCAGCAGGTCTCCAAGCTCGGAAGTGCTGCCCAGGCTGCCTGAAAAATGGGTACAGTGCTGCTTTGGATGCAGTCCTGCATCTGTGTTTTCTTGGAAATTGTCATCTGAAGTGTACACTTTTGGAAGATCCCTGTGTAAAACATTATTTAATGTCAATATCTTTTAGTTAATGAAGATCAAAATTCTCATTAGTGGGGTATATCTAGTATGCAAACCATTTTTCTTGCTCATTTAGTCTCCAAATTGCCTCTTGACTGATTATCTATTATCTCTTTGTCATTCACAATTAGTTGTGAATTAAGATGTTTTCAGAGGGAAAGGCCGAATGTAACAAAAGCCATTAATGAGCATATGCAAAAAGCCTCACTGGGCTGTGTAGGGGCAGTCACTTCAGGCCAAGGCAAGTGTTCCTAGACTGAGGGTTATGCCGGCAGCTTGCCAGAAATGCAGGGAAATAATCCAATTTCATGTACAGCCCTAAAATCTGCGTACTGCTTTTTGAAGGCCTAGCAAGTGACTGAAGAAAGAAGGATTTGAATGTCAGGTGGGCTTGATTTCTGTTACTTTCTGTTCCTGGTGAGCAACACAGATCTGGGCATGTCACTTAACTGAGTTTCTCTTTCTAAAAATCTCCTTTGTCATATTTGCTTTGGTGAATTAGTTTGAGGGATATAAACGAAAAGCTGTGCTTGTTGTATTTTATTTATAATTGCAGTTTCCTAGTTCGGCTTGTGTCAGTGTCTAAAAGTTGCCTCTACCACCTTTATCCAAATAATGAAAAAGTAGTTGGAATAAATCTGAGATAAGGTGGCAGGGCAGGGCTTTTGTAATTTTTTTCTCTTAGTAATGTGCCCACAGTGGCCCATAGGATGCAAAAGTCTTAAGTATTAAATCTTGAATAAGTATTGAATTATTAAGGAAGCCTGACCACACTGACTGAAGTGTCATATGATGCATTGTGGCTTTTTTTTTAACACTGCAATCTAAGTGGGAAGACACTTTGTTCTTGCTTTAATTTCCAAATTCTCCTACAGAAGAGAATTTCCAAAAGCAAGCTTTTGTAACATACAAGTTTGATAGAACTGTCAGAAAAGGACAATTACACGAGAAGCTATTTTTAAAACTAGGGAGTCATCTCCCTGGGGAAATCAAGTCATTATACTCTGCAGGAGAATGTGTAAGAAAACTTAGGCAAAATTGTACCAGGGTGCACTGTTTCTCATTGCTCATAGCAGGAAGTCTGCACCTTTGATAGGAAATTAGAAAGAATTTCAAGAGAAGATGAGATGCCCGGTGCAGTCTTTCCTTCTAGCTCTGTATCTTGCTTCTGATTCAGCACTGTTGTCAGCCACTGAAAAGCAAACCTCGTGTGACTGTGACCTAGCAGGTCCTCTTGCTTTTTGAAATGCTGCTCAGAAGGGATTAACTTGCAAAGGCTGTGGCTGGAGGTGACAAATGCCTCGCGTTTAACAAAGGAAATCACAAAGATTGACGTAGTTCCAGCTCTATCAATGGCAGAGAGCTCTGCCCAGGCTGTTGTTGTTAGACCTGGCTCTAGAAGATGAAGTTGCCCAATCTGTGCAATCGCTGATGAGCCTGAATGTTGTCTGGCATTAGAAGAGAGATCTGGAGTACAATGGGTCAACTTTGGAAGTCAGTTTCTCGTTCTGTAGAAATGGCCACGAATGCTCATTTTAGGAGGATGAGACTTGGGTAGTGAGCTTTTGTGAAACCTTGAGTCAGGTGAAATGTTTTAAGACACTACGATTTTCATAGCTATTAAAATGATACAGAAGTTTCAAAATTGAGCTTTCATTCTTATATCCCCGAAGTATCACTGAGAATGCATATAATGTGATTATTTAATAAAAACACACATGCGATACTCTTAAATTGCACCAGGTGTAGCACATTCCTGTGTCTAGGTCTGTTTCAAAAGCCCTTGTGAGAACATGTGCATATACATGTTACATACATGTAGGAGCTGGTTCTTGTGTGCACACACACAAAATTAAAAGGCAGAGTTTGAGGCAGATATCTGATCTGAGTAAAAGAAGAGATTGTAATAAGAAAACAAATACCAAAGCATAAAATTATTCCACTCCTTCTGTACCAGGCTGTTGATGAGAATTGATCCCTCTGATGCTGCCAGTTTTACAACTGCAAAAGCCATCTGGCATAAGTCCTTGATGGCTGAATGCAAAAAAAATCAAAACCAAACCAACAGTATTTCAGGACATATTAAAACAATTTTTAAACAAACCTCACTTTAACTCACTGTAATTGTTTAATCTCTTACGCTTCTCTTCTACCATTTCATTTTATTTTCTACTTGTTCAGATATGGATTTTTAGCATTTTATTCTAGTTTTGGGGTTTTTTTCCAGAGCTCTGTGTAGTTTAAGGTCAGCTCAAAATGAGCTAATTTGATTTAATTTGAGAAGGGTCAAAATGAGAGTTATTTATTAGCCAGAATTATTTTGCTATCAGTTGGTGGGTTTTGTCATCTCGCAGAATCTGCATTTCTTTCATGGGTTCCCTCCTACCAACACATTTTTGAAAGGTTCCTCCAAGACCAGCCACAGTTTCTATCTCTCCTCTCCAATATGAGAACAGAAGGGTGAATCTCTTTTTCTGGTCTTGCCTATTTGATTAAGGTTCCTAAACTGATATTTCAAGAGATTATTAAAAGTGTTGGGAAATCATGTTGCACTGTGGCTTTAAGCTGGACCACGGTATAGTTCCAAAAGAGGTGTGCATTTTCCATGACTCTTGTTGGTCATATTGCTTTATTGTTTTGCAGGATCGCTGGAAAAATAATTATTCCAGTGGTAAGGTAAGGCTCATTTTCCTTAACGTAATAACTACACAGTGTTTTCTCTTACAAAGGGCATTTCTTTCTGTTCTGGACATAAGCCTCTGAAATGTATTATCCTTAAAACAGATGATACTGTATGAAAACTTCAGCTATTTCACAGTAAGGGGAAAAAAATTCAGAGGGTCAGATATAAGGCATTGTAAGGTTTTAGTTAAGAATGAAGAAGAAACTGTACCATAGCAATAGAAGAGGCGCTCCTTCTTGGCTAGCCAGTGACGAACTGGAAATCCTTGAGCCTGGCAGAGTGTTGCTGCTTTTCCTGAGAAGTATTTTGGGGTCCGAAATGGACCCTCTGAGCAAGAGTGCTGCGCTGCAAGCTTCAATGGAGGAAGATGGTGCTCTACGGCCTTGGTGAATCCTAGGCTTCCATGGGATGAGGTGGGGGCAACGGGCTAGTGGAATTCTGCTGGATTAATTGAATCAGAAAGACTATTTAGTGCTGGCAGGCTGCGGGCCAGTGGAGCTCAGCCACTGTGAGGGAAGGACATATTTAGTGTTTTGCAGGGAGGGCAGCCAAAGGGAGCGGGTGCGGGAGTTTCTGCTGCATCAGCTGCTCCCAGAAGAGCTGAACTAAGGGATCTGCTGGGGCAGCCACACTGTGGGCCTGGGGGGAAGTGGAACACAGGGAATGCCAGTCTCTGCTAAAGTTTTCAGTGTTGTTTCAGTATACTGCACACGGTGCGTGTAAACCCACAAAATGGTAGAAACTCTAAATTAAAAATGTAAACCCAGCATTGGTTGGAGACTTGCATAACTCTTAGGAGTTTGCTGTCTGGAAGCTGTTGCTGCCTGTCTGCCATGGCGACGGCACAGAGCAGCCTGGTGAGAAGTGTGAAAACCTCTACGAGTCGGGCCTGCCTGCAGCAGAGGCCTCTGGCTTTTGGTCCTGCAAACTTTAATGAGTTACATCTTCCTTTTCATTTTCTCATCTCATGATTCCATAGAATGCACCGCCTGAACTGGGATACTTTCTGGGAGGTTGTCTGGGAATAGTAGAGCGGATGCAGAGGCGTTTCCAGAGCCATATGTGGTAAAGCCAGCAGATCAAATTCCCCATTCTGCCAAAATCCTGTCTTACTAAGGTGGACCCTTTGCATATTGTGTAGACATGGTCAGAAGAGAGGTTGAAGCAAAATGAAATGAAGTATGTGCATGGCAAGAACTGCAATGCAAATGCTGAAAATTCAGTCACTTTAGATAACATTTCAACATGTCTTTCTTTAAGGTTGCAGTTTTACTGGCTTCTGCTCTATTTGTTCAAAAAGGTAATAGACACTGGGGAGGCGATTAGACAAGATGCAGTGAGAAATGTACAAAAATTGACCATGTTTTTAGTGGCCAACTGTGAAGTTTATAGTTAATTAAAAAAAAAAAAAAGAGGCTGAAATCACAGCTGAGCCCTCTCTCTGTACACCAAGCAGAAAAAAACCCTTTGACAAAAACCCATGAGAAATTCTTTAAATCCCTTCCCCTTTTATCTCTGCTTCTTTGCCTGGAAAGTAATTCATGCCTATTGGAGTTGAAATTCTGCTGGTCTGTCAGCTAGTCAGTGTCTGAAAGGAGTGGGGGTATTTCAGAACTTCCTGTTTGTTTTTTCTTTCGTTGTGCAAGCTGGAAAGATGATTGATTTTATCTGTTCAAAACTTTGTTGTGTGCTGTGTTGTACCATCAGATTAGCTTTATTGGGTTATCAAAGATAAGTGGTTTTCCTGTGGTTTTTAAATATTCCAGATATGGATGGACCCTCAGCTCATAGAAGAAAGATATTCAAGTGGTTCCCCAGAAATTAAGACAAGTACACCAATGTTAAACTTATGGTAGCTAAGTATGAACTCTTTGTCTCATAAGACTTTTAGATAATGAATCATTAACATTGCCTTGAGGTTGTTAATTCAGAAAAAAAGTGCCAGACTGTGCAGAATGGTGCAGAAACTTGAAGTGGAAACTTGTAGGAGTTTGAAGGTTGTTGTTGGAAAACGGCATGTGATTTGTAGGCTTTGCCTGTTTCTGTGTTTAAACACAGACTTGGGACTTACAGGGCAGTGGGAAGGAAATGTTTTGGTTTAGAGGATATTGAGGGATTATATATGGTTTATCAGAGCTGGTACATATCTACAAAATATTTCATTAAATCATATTTTCTGCTTTTGCATTTGATGACAAAATGCTTTGGTTGAGAAAAGATCTCTGGTTGTCTTCTGAGTGTCACCAGGAGACACCTGAGCTTGTCTTGGAGCCATCAGTCCAAGTGCTCCAGCCCTCAACCAGTCCCACTGCGTCAATCCCACTGCGTGATTTTTGGAAACCCTTTCAGGGATGGATTAGTACTTCTCTCACCAGAAGGAGGTGCTGTGCCATCGTGGTAAAGTAATGGGGCAAGGGGGAAGCCAAGTGGTTGCTAAGTGAAAAGCAGGATATGCAGCAAACAGTAAAGATTCAACATGGAAGAACGAAGGCAGATGAGTACAGGGAGGTGAAAAAATTCATTTTATCCATGTCACTGTGACAGCTGCTAAACAGACACTTTAAACAAAGGAAGAAGAGAAAAAGCTCAGTGAATTTCACATTATATTTGTTAATATGCCTGTCTTGCATGGTGTTCTCTGGCAGAAAAGATCTGTGGGTCTGACTGACCGTGGGGGAGATGAGTTAGGCTCAAAAGACATTTGTTTTTATTGCAGCTGTCTGCACATCTGCATGCTCTGTCCAGCCAGAGGATTCAGGTCTCTGCCCACAAGAGAGTGGTGTTGAGCCGTCCACTTCCAGACCACGGACCAGGGTTCAACTTACAGGTTTTTAAAATGTAAACTACATTTTAACCTCAGTGCTCGTTCTGATTTACAAGTAAAGTTTGACTTTTCCATCAAACATGCTTTGCCCCAAAATGAAAAAAAAAATGTAAGCAAGTTGGAATTCAAGTGTTTTAGAGTAGATAAAATGCTGGCTAGCACTGTTTGTCCTTTCCTACTGGAAATAATTGATGCGGTTCATGTGGACCTTAGAGGCATTTCATGGGGAATTTAGTCTTCATGAGAGCCAGCCTGGTAGGAAAACTGTTCGGAGGCAGCGCTGGGGATAGGAGGGAGCTGGTGCCTCTGTCCAGCTCTGCTCAGTTGTGCCACACCAAAGGAATACTGCGGGGGGTTCTGTGCCTTATTTCTGGGGAGGTAGGAGAGTATCTGTTGTGGCTCTTTAGGTATCTTATGACAGAGATTCTGATCAGGAAGTTTGCCCATGTATTTTTGCATACATTTCTTTCTGAATTAATTTATCTACCGAAAATAAATCACTGATAATTATAGTGTATATAACCCATAGCTGTGTACATATACAAATATACATTACATTCTCTGGACTAAGTAATATTAGTACATTACTCCTTTCTTCTGTTTTACTTCAAAAGAAGTGCTGAATTTGGGCTGAAATTTTATACTCTGGAAAACTAAATTTTGGCACAGCTTTTTTTACTCTAAAGGCTGCCCTTCTCCTTCTCAATTAGATAACAGCAATGTCCTGAGTGCTTTCAAGATGAGCAAGCATCTCTGGAGCACAATAATATATGCATATCATCTGCTGATGAGCATTTTGAAACCAAATTATCTCCTAAGAGATTTTTTAGTGAAAAATCTCAACAAAGTGTGGCTTATCATTAAAAGTATTTAAAAATCACAGAGACGCTAAGTTTAAAGTCCTCCTAAGCATTCTTTTTAGCTTGTTTCTTGATCCGTTCTGCATATAAAAGCAGATACTTTTGAATACAGACCATGTGGTTTCACAGTTTATCTTTTGCACTAACCCAGGAGGCCCCCATCATCAGTGCTTTATTCCATACAGCAGTAGTTCTGTCTGCTTGCACATTGCAACTCCTTTATTACGTGGCATCTTCCAACCCTTCAGCAATCTCAGTTTGCCAACACCCTATCACGGCTCTTTCTTTCCTGTTCTGTCTGCATGAAGTGCTGTACTGAATTCCGTGATTTTCGTGATGCCTGAGAAGAGGATGAGTGCCGGGCAGGACTCTCGTGGCCCCAGTGTGTGGAATGAGCCGTGCTCACGGTGTGCGGCTGCTATATCAGGCCTTGTCGGTGATGCAGGCCGGGTGTTGGAGACTCTCATCCTGCCTCCTGTGAGCTGCTCCGCTGGGCTGGGTCACGCTTGACCACAGTGCCTACATAGGTTGAAATTAAATGTTTAAAAAGGAGGGAGAGAAATAAACATCTCGCCCAGCCGGGGAACATTTGAGTCCTGTTGGGGAGGAGGAGCTATTTTAAAGCTCAGACTGAGGGACGGCTATTTTTGCCCTTCAGCCAGACAGACTCAGCTAATGGTCTATATTGTTCAAACCATTTTCTTGACCAAATTCTTAAAAAGAGGAAGGAGAAAAGGGCCGGAAGAGTCCTTAAGCCAGCAAGAGGTGGACGTGGCTCAAACCTGAAAAGATTTTATCTGTCCCTGAACCTTTCTGTTTTTTGGGGATGTGGAGACGTGCTTTATTTTGCCATCTTCTTGAAGTGTGCATTTGCTTTAATAACAAGACATAGATATGGAGGTCAGCCCGAGTATTTTAAGATCAATTCTGCTGAAAACACTCATGTTGCAGAAATCATACAATCTCCACGTGTGGCTCAAGAGCAGGTGTTTATTTCATTTAATCATTTCAGACACACAGTGCAGTTGGAGGCTTTTGGGGAAGCATAACACAGCAGCACAGTTATGCAGCAGAGACTGCTTGTCTACTCCCTAACCCTAACCCTCATCTTCCCTGTTTCTGATGTTCCGCTGAGTACTTGCCTTAAAACTGCCTCTGGAGATGGATTTGAGTCTCAGGGAAGGGGGTAAAACATGTTTCATATTATGGGCGGGTGGCATTTCATTAGATTTCCAACCTGACTGCCATGTGAAGTGGCTCTGCACCTGTTTGGGAACACCACGAAGCAAATATAAGTGGGGAAAAAAGCCCTATCTGCTTGTGATGGGGAATCTGATGTAAAAAGATGTCAAGCTCCCCAAGGAATTTTTCAAAACTGTTTGTTTCATAAGTGCTGTAATGTTTGGTGATGACAGAAGGGCAAGGAAGCTGGTGAAGAGTCTGGAGCACAAGTCAGATGAGGAGCAGCTGAGGGAGCTGGGGGTGTTTAGCCTGGAGAAAACGAGGCTCAGGGTGACCTTATCACTCTCTACAACTGCCTGAAAGGTGAGGGTCAGGCTCTTCTCTGAGACAACCAGAGACAGGACAAGAGGACATAGTTCAAAGCTGTGTCAGGGGAGGTTCAGGTTAGGAATTTATAGTAGGAAGAATTTTTTCACAGAAATGGAGATTAGACATTGGAATGGGCTGCCCAGGGAGGTGGTGCAGTCACCGTCCCTGGAGGTGTTTAAGGAAAGACTGGACATGGAACTCAGTGACATGATCTGTTTGACATGTTGGCATTGGGTCATAGGTTGGAGCCGATGATCTCAGAGGTCTTTTCCAACCTCATTGATTCTGTGATTTTGTGACAAGCAGCAAAGCCTTTGTCCATAAGGAAACAAAAATTGTGCAACATTGCAGTTCATCTGTTCCTTGCTGATTCAGAAGCAGTGTGGTCTTAGCATGGAGTATCTACATCCCCTGTCATGGTCCTGGTCCTGCTGCCGATATTCCATACAGCCTGTGAGAGACTTGTTTCAGCTCTAATGCTGGCTCCCTCTTGCTCAGGGGAATCAGCAAAACCCACGTGTGATTTCGTACAGCTAAACCAGCCCTGCCCTGCTCCTGGGCCACTCTTACCTTGCTGCCAAGTCAGCATTTCAGGGAGCTTCCCGTGCTCCTGGGAGCTTGGATATAGCAGCTCTCAGGGTATTTTGTCTTGGCTAAGGGGAACTAGCATTTCCCTGGAGCAGGCAGCTGCTCTCGGGATTTGCAGGGTTTTGATACCCCTGCGTTGCGTTGTGTCCCCAGCTTCTGCCCTGGGTGACTGCTCTTCTCTTCCCTCCCGCTTTCCCCCTTGCTGCATGCGTCCTCAAATAGAAATAAATACTGAGGAGTGTGTGTTTTTCGCGCCAGTGTGAAGGTCAGGCTCCTATCAAACCTGCCATCTGTGTGTGTGTGTGATGTCTGGCAGCCTCTCACAGGACAAAGGCGGGGCTGTGGGTGGGTGGGTGTGATGCCCGTAATGTCTGTTGTTCGGCGAGCCAGGAGTTTAGAAATACCACTTGTGAATGACCTGATGGGAGCAGCTTTAGAAGGCAATCCATGCCCAGCACGTTTCATTTTTCTGATGGGAAAGGTATTTGAAGAGATGTTTATTTCAAAACAAAATTTACTAAACAAGAAGGGAAGAGGACACTGAGGGGAGACAAACATCTTTCAGGCATGGGCAGCACCAGTGCTGGGGTGGCTGGTGGTTTTCACTGCCGTCCCAATGCCTCTTTGGGGCGGCCCAGGTCACAGGATTTGTACTGAGGAGAGGGGAGCAAAGGGGCAATGAGCAGGCTGGTCCCCTGCTTTCCAGGGGATGACAGAGTCCTTCTCTTGGAAAGGGAGGAGTGAGGAGAGAGAAACACTCCTGCCAAAAGATGTCCCTCATCTCTTGCTCCCCAGCACCAGAAACTCAGAAGGTATTTACAAGGGCTTATTTCCTCTTTAGGCAAAGGTTTGGGATTAGAGAAGGCTCAATGTAGTTGAGCTGGTTTAAGATGTGTCCTCAGTCAATTCCTTGGGTTTTTATAGAGATCTATCTCACCTCTTTCGTAGGGGTGTCAAATTACTTTTTGAGTGAAAGCTTCCTGGACGATTCCAGATGGTCATGTCTGGTTATACTCTGGGTATTCAAGATGTCCCTCATGTAGTAAAACTTCCATTTCTATTTATTTAATCTTCTGGTTCTTTACTTTTATTGAAAGAATATTATTTCCTTGCCATTGCCTTGCCATTATGCAGTACAGTTATAAAACTGTTTCCATTGTCTTTTGCCTAAATTAAGTGATAGTAAGGGAGTAGAGCATTCTTATGATAGGCCTTTTTTCTAGGTCTGTTTTGACACGTTTAATTAAAAGGGTTTTTGACATAATTCTTTCAATCAAAGACTGGTGTTCATTTCCAAGCACCCTTCTCTAGTGCTGTAGCAACAACTTCCTGTCTGTATGAGTTATGCTAATTTCAGTGTTGAAAATCCAAAAATATCTGAGGGGAGAGGAATCAAATTATAGTTTTGCCATGGGATGAGGTAGTGGGAAGGAGAAGGATGCTGTACCTTCTCCCTGTGTGGGCAGGGCTGCCTGATTCCCTGTGCTCAGAGGGAAGCAGGACCCAAACTGGGAGCAAACAGCACAGCGAGGAAGCACCACCTTGCAGAGATCTGTGACTGTTGCCTGCCTTCCCCGAGAAATTCATTTCCTGAGGTCCACAGCCACTAAAAAACAGCCTGCCAGCAGCGCCACACATTGTAGAGCAAGATCTCCGTGTCCATCACACCAGGCTTAATCGTTACAGAAGAGGAAAGAAAGGATAATAATTTGGAATATCTCTACACGTAAAATTCTCAGTAATACTGTATACTTTCCAGTTTCTTTGTTTTCCCCTAAAGCCAGAAGGCCCAGCCCGAGTGTTGGCAAGCTGTGCATCACTCCGGGGTCTGCAGTGCCCAGAACATGCCCCTCTCTTGCTCCCGTGCCTGGGCCCCTCAGTGCTGCGCCCCACACCTCCCTCATGGCAGCGTTTCCCTGTTCTGCACCACTGTGTTGGACTTGAGGCCATTAGCACCTTGTTGGCTGTGGGGCTGCCCTGGTACAGCACTGGCTGAGTGTTTGCTAATGGGAAGTGGTTTTTCTGGAAAAGATCACGAAACTGAGCGTGTTTTGATAATGTCTGTTTGAGTGCTCTGTAAACGCTCAGCCAGCTCTCACTGGCTTTATTTTGGGTTTTGGTTTCACTGAAAGGAAAAATCAATGGTGAAGTGAATCAAACTGAAACCTCCCTTTATTCCATTTATTTTTGGAGGGAATAGAAAGATTTGAGCTTACCTGCTGGAGCACATTAGTCATATGAAGAGTTGATGGCTGTGGGCAGGGGCCAGATTTGAACGTGGGCTGGGTAGTGAAGTGCTTAAGCCCACAACTCTGAGAGAATTATGGGTGAGATGGATCAGTTTTTGTCATTCTGGCCTGATTTCTTCAGGGAGGAGTGCCAAGACCCTGCTGAAGGCAAAGGATGCCCTGGCACATAAGCTGGGGTGAGGCTTCCGGGGATCCTCCTGCTCCCACATGGTTGGGCAGACGAAGTAAGTCCTTTCATGGCTTTTCATTCCCATTTGGGCTGTTTCTGGAGAGGAGCCTGGCGGAAGTCAGAGGTGGTGATGCCACTTCCTCACAGAAAGCCACAGAGTGTACCGTGTAATTACATCTGGGCAGAGCAGGGCTGCTCCCGCAGCACAGTTACCTACGTGACGGGAGCAGGCAGGCAGTGCTGGAGTTTGCAGACCTATCAGGAGTCACAAATACTAGAAACCCTCAGGAACGCTTTTGTCAATAACTTGAGCCCTGAAGTTACTAAAAAAGGTTGGAGGGGAGTGTTATGTTCCTGCTCCAGCTGTGGGACCATGCAGGTTGGGAACAGGCAGCCGTTCTTGACCCTGCTTCCCCAGACAGCACCTTGCTGCATTTGTTAGCATCAGTCTTCCCCAGTTGCCTATTAAATATATTTTTATATCTTTCTGTTTGTGACCGGTTATGCAAAATTGAATTCTGTGCAAAATGCTTATCCAGTATTCATTTCTTATAAGCACTTTTTAGAAAGGTTTCTTCTCCTTATCTCCTGTTCAGTATTCTTGCATGAATTCATCATCCAGAAAAAAAGCACTGAGTGACAAGAGGGGTTTCCAGGAGGAATAGTGAAGAGGAGCTAGGCTGAGTCAAAAGGTTGTTATTAGCATGTGCAGTCACACGTATGTAACTCCTCTGAGGTGTACCTTTGAATTCTGCTGGAAGTTTAACAGAGTGTGAATATCTTTGTGCAACAGAATTAGGCTGCTGTGTAAGACTTTGGGCTGTCATTTACAGCGGCTCACATAAGCTGATTGGTACAAAACAATTGTTGCCAAGAACAACTAGGGGGAAAAAAGAGAAAGATTTATTCATTGATAGATCAAACAAGGAAGAGTGTTAAAGTCATCATGGTGTTGAGAGTGAATGCTTGATCCAACCTTATAACCGGCATCTGGATCGGGTGAACTGATTACTGGGGGAATAAGTTGAAGATCCTACAAATGTAGTCAGCTTCAATTCCTACTGCAGCCCTTGTGAAAGTGGAGCAGGAATGCAGTTCCCTGCCTTAGGATGGTGGGTGGCTGCTGACAAGCGCTGGGGTGATGTTCCTGAGCTGCCTTTTAGTGTGCTGGCAGCCTGCTGTGCACAGCACAGTGCCTTGGCTGCTGGCTGAGCGCTCGTGTGGGTTTGTCACCTAAAATGCCACATCTTGTTTTCAGGAAAATAACTTCCAGTAAGCAATTCCAGGTCTTCCTTTGTCTGTCTGGTATTCAAAACACTGTTATCTTGCTTAATCTTGGCCCTCCCCCCCCCCCCCCCCCCCTTTTACACCCCCCTTTTGGACAAAGAGGATCCAAGAAAAAATG
>WBMZ01011575.1:33353-62108 GCA_013400975.1 Atrichornis clamosus
CCCCCCCCCCCCGTTCCAGTATTTACACGCCCTTTTAGGAACAAAGGGAAATCAAGAAACATCTCCTTGGGTGTAATGCTTGTTTCTTACTGAAAAGCAGTTTATCGTGAGCACATAGAATCCTGTATAAAGTAGCGTAGCTTCTATGGGATTTTCATTATATAGACCTTGCACAATATGGAATATTGAGACAGGTGTGGGTACAGGACTCATGTAATAATAGTTAATAAAAATTTAGATCGTGAACCAAACGAAAGTCACCAGATGTGTGGTGTGGTCCTGCAGTTGGGTTGGGTTGGGTTTTGAACAATGAGGCTTTAATTGCTTTGTAATTATCAGAGAAAATTTGCTTATAAAGAAATATGTTTTCTTTGACTGTTGGAAAGTGCTTCTGCTCTCCCAGAGATTTTAATATCTTCTGTCTTGCTTGTATTTTCCACAGTTGTATTGGTTGAGACTTTTCAGGTTTTGTGAGTTTTTTTGCATTGCTTGGATTTTGGTAGTGGGGATTTTGGGGTTTGGGTGTTTTTGTTGGTTCTTTCTGGTATTTTTTTTTTAAGTTATTAGGATTTTGAGGATTAAAATATCCTTTGGATGTATAAGCCAAATTGGTGCTGGTCTCTTGCTCAGAGCTGTGTTGATGGTGTCTGTCCAGTGTTTCCAGGCTCCCAGGGGACTGTGGTAATGCTTCCTGTCCAGCCACACCGAGCAGCAATAAATTTAGCCTGCGTGAGCCACAATGACAGTATAGGAATCAGAGGAGTGCTGACCGCTCTCCAGGAGGGTCGGGCACTCCATGCAGACATCTTCATCCCTCGAGCTGCCAACCCTGTCCTGACCTCTCTGCCCACTCCGGGCAGGCAGCCCATGCCTCCGCATTACCCCTTTGCTCTCATGCAGTGCCTGTTTCATACAATCATTCCATCAGTCATTTCCTTCTGACGTTTCTTTCCCCTCCAACAAGAAACCAGGGTGCTGTGACTCAGTAGACAGACACACACCTGACCAGCACACACAGCACAGCTGCCCGCTGATGCCAGGGCAAAGCTGGCCCCTGATCACTGCTCTGTTTTCCTTCCCGAGGGCACTGACACCGTGCTGCTTTCCAGATCTCGGCAATTCCAGCTGGAGCGGAAAGGAGCACAGGGAGACGGCTGCACAGAGCTTTTCATGTTAAGGCTGTGTTATTGTTCCATTTCCAGCTAGTGATTGGCAAATACTTATTGCTCCCATTTCCCAAGGGGCTGAATTGTGAGCAGGAAGAGATTGTAAAAGATATTGTACCCTAAATGAGATTTTAGCAGCTGTAACTACCCATTACTGTCTCTATGATTACTGCTGTCAGTGCTGAGCTATTGACAGCCCAGTGGCACTGGAGCTGCCTGGTACCTGTGCCAGCATTGCCAAAACTGGTCCCTGGTGTGAGGCAGAGCAGGGCATCTGTCCCTGACCTTATTTTGACCGAGGGCAGCAGATGCAGCAGTGCCTGTGTGCAGGAACATGTGTTGGATCTGACGGTGGCCGTGCAGAAACGAGGCCCTCTGTCCACAGCTGATGAAGTCACAGCCTCAAATTAGTGCATTCAGCCAAGATGACTGGTGAATATGGATTTCTAGGACCTGACGATCCTGTCACACATATCTAGCAGAGATGGCACGGGGTACCTGTCCGGCCATGAGTTCCAGCTGCAGTGGGCATGATGAGGATAGCAGGTATTGCTCCATGCATTTTGTTTTGGCTAAAGTGGTGCAGAACAGGTACAACACCTGTGAGCCCTCGTCCTGACAGACCATCAGGGCAACGTGCTGGTTTTGCTCAAGCCCATTGCTCAGGAGGTAGAAAAATGCTAGAAGTGAAGGGAGTGTGCGGCTGGCATGGGAGGTGGGGAGAGAGGGGATTTGGGAGCTTGTCTTGCATGTGTTTTGGAAAAGGACATGGTGCATTTTGTTGGTAGGATGAGATCAGCACCTTCCTTTAGCTGTGTCACAGAGACTTCAAGCATCTGTGATGCATTTCAGCCTGAAATAGGTACCTGAAATAGGCCAAATGGTTGGTGCCTTGAAAGTGCCTGTTTTCTCTGGCTGTAAAGGAAACTCCATAGTGGACACAGAAGGGTGGGTTAATGACCTCTGTGCTGTTGGGAGGTCAGGGGAGAGGGCTGTTGGTCTTGTGCAGAGGTCTAGCGTTAAGGGGGGCCCTGTGTGTGTCTGTAATTCAGGGCCCCAGGACTCAGGCTCCTATGCTGTGTTTTTTTCCAGTGAGGAGAAGTAAGGCTTAGCATAAGCCAAACTTTTGCACAGCCCCGTGCTGTGACAGGCACGTTGGTAATTCCGTATCACAGCATTTGTTGCTTTGAGGCTTGCTCCCAGGAGGAGTTGGAATATCGGCGCTGCTCTTCAAACACCTAAAATGTTATCATTAGCTACTGGGCTTTGTGTCACTAAATGCTGTGAAACACAGGTAACAGGTATGATGCCTGTGCTCAGAGCCCTTGTGTTTGCAGAGGAGCCAAAGCCAGGCTGCCTCTCCCCTCCGTGCCTGCAGCCATCAGCAGAGCTCTTCACCTGCAAAGCAGGTGGTGACGTGGGAACCTGGCCGCTTTGAAAGGCTGAACACCCTTGTTTAGAGGAGCACTGTGGGAATGGATCCCTTAGGATTGGGTGCCAGGTGGTTCCTGGGGCTAGCATGGCAGATACGGGGGAAAAGAATATTTAGGAGACTGTTTTTCCCCACCTGCTCCCAGTTGAAACCTCAGCACTGTATGGTAACACCTGTCACCAGAAAGCATGCAGCAAAGGGATTTGGATTTGAATCCTAAGGTAGGAGCTGGTGTTGAGTGTTTGGATGAGTGCTGAGGATGTGTGCCTTGAGTTCTGCTCTCATCCTAGTTTCTCCTGCTCCAGTTCATTCATTGATCCTTTTCCTTTTGAAGCTGCTGTCAAAACCCATAGGTCTATTCAGGAGTGAAGCGCACCAGCAACATTAATACTATGGCAATAGCCTGGATAGGGGAAAAAAAGAGGGAATGGTGGGTTTTTTGAGTTATATTAATTTCTTGAGTTTTTGATGCTGAGCTGTCTTGATCAGTGGAGGAGAGCAGCTGTTATGTGCCTCCACCATCAGCTGCCTCTCTGCAGTGCCAGCTTTTCTCTTGGCTTTGGCATCTCTTATCCCTCCTGCTGTCTGCACCCATTTCTTTCCTCTGTTCTCATGAACACCATGCAGTCCAGATTGTCAAACAGAGAAGTGATAGTCCTGCATCTCTTTACCAGCTCTCTTGTCTCTGATTCACCCACCTCCTTCCTGGCAGCCTGAGGGTGCCAGCTGTAGTCTGGCCAGGTTTTCCCTGTCTTCCTTGCCCCCCTGCTTCCCATCCTGGCCATCTCCTGGGACTGAACATCTTGGTAGAGCAGAACTTGGGGAAATGCCCGGTGGCATTTAAAACACCCATCAGACGGTCAGTACTCCCACCCTCAGTCCATTTCTCTCTTCTGATGTAACAACAGTAATCCTTAATATTGTTAGTTTGGGTGGGGTGTCGTTGCTATTGTTGTTTGGTTTTGTTTATTTGGGGGGTTTTTAAAGGTTAAGCTTACAATATGTGGGCTGGGGTTTCTTTTCCTTGTAAAACACAGGCAGATCTGCTTGGGCAGTCAGATGATGCTGTGGGATGATCTATGGAAGGGATTTGGGGGACAGACCTTATCATTTGACCAGGGCTACTGGAGATTCCAGGGACACGGGGTCAGATGGGGGTGCTGGCAGTGAGCACTGTTGGGTACATTGGTGCTGGCCAGGGCCACTGGAGGGGAGGGAAGGGACCTCAGGATGGTGCCTGGTGGGGCAGAGGGTGGCCTGTGTTTTAAAAGAGCCAGGCATGCACAGCTTGGTGTTTATCTCCTTCGTGCACCACAGCACCTGGACGTGAGGCGGCACCAAATCTTTGGGGTCTGAGTTAAATGCAGGTTTGACATTACAAAAAAAAAGTACAACAAAACATGGTAATTGTTGGAGGTGCCTAAAAAAGGTTGGCAACATAAACTTATATCTGGCTGGGGACAGGGGTATAATTTTGTCGCGGGTCAAAAGGAAAATACATCCCACGGTATCTGTGGCAGGGGTCAGGTAGGGAAGAAGAAGAGGGAAAACATCTGCCAAAGGTATGTGCATGAGAGGGAACAGCTTGATGGTGACCATCTCCAGACCAAGGGGCTGTGGGGAAAGCAGTGGGGCTGGGTGGCACTGGGGGGAGCAGGAGGAAGGAGAAAAATGATGCTCATAACACTCAGCACCTTGCAGTCCTCACAGGGCAGACACGCACCGTCCAGGGGTTGGTAATGAGGGGGGGGCAAAATGACACGAGATTTTGGAGAATGAAATTAAGCAGGCACCCAACAGCAGACTGACATGTCTGGTTTCACAAGATGCTCTGCCCAGCTGTGGTGGTGTCACAGCACCAGACATGCTATCTGGATGCTGTAGTCTACAGATAATACATCCTGGGCAAATTCAGACAACCTGCAGTTTACAGAGCCCTGGCTCAATCCTGACCCTGCCCAAGTTTCCTTCAGTCACTTATTTCGCAGTGCCAGCATCTGCTGGGAATGTCTGTAAACCTGCAGCCCTGCCCACGTCCCCAGGGCACATATTGTTGCCTATATTTTCCAGAGCAGAGGTTTCATTCCCTCCCTGTCCAGCAGCTGGAAGCAGCACTGGGGTGCTACCCTCCATGAAGGGGGTGGGCTGCTCCCTATAAACCTCCATTTAGTATTTGCCTTCTCCCTTGCATGAGTGCCTGTGTGGGCATGAAAATAGACAAGTCCTCTCTTCCTAGAGTGGTTTTGTGCTCCTGCCCCAAGGCACAGGAGAAGGCTGAGACCTGGCAGGGAAATGGTCCCGTGTGGGTTTCAGCACCCTGGCCCATGGCACAGGGCAAACACTGCTTCCAAGTGCACGGGTTAGGAGGACGCCATCCCTGGGACAGGGGCCAGTGCTCGGCGTGGGTGACGCCGTAGTTGTTTGTGTGTGTCATGGCGGGAAGTGTGTGAATGGGATAAATTTAGCAGTCAAAACACAGGGCCAGCGCAGTCCGTCATTATCTGCCAGCCCGTCTCGTCATCCTGCAACCACAAGGAGCTTTTTTAGGGCCGGTGTCCTGCTGGAGGCCGGAGGAAGCGTGGGAGGCCAGTTCCCGGTGACACCTCCACGCGCAGCAGCGCTGCCCGGCAGTGCCATTGGCTGCCCCCTGCCCGGGGCTGGCACTGGCCAGAGGTTAAATGCCTGCCCGGCCACCCTGGGACACACAGCCTGGAGCATCCCAACAGGGACAGCAGCTCAGCACATCCCCAGCACCGGAGGAGACGCAGGCTTGCACCGCACCTTAAGGTAAAAGTTTTTGGATTATTCAAGTTGATTTGGTATTGCCTGCAGTGAAAATGGCAACGTTTGGGAACAGGGGTGGTAGATTTCCTCACAAGTTTTGCTTGAAAGAAGGAGACTTGTAAGCTGGGATGTCGGGGAAGAATTCAGGAGCATGCCTGTTCCAGAGTGTTTTGAGTGTAGGATGATGTGTCCCATGGAGATGAGGTGCTGGGCTGCTTAAAGAAAATGCTTGGAAAGTGAGAGCAGAGCTGGAGGAAAGCCCCCATTGCTCTACCTGCCTGCCAGGCAGTAGTGCTGCTGGGATGCTGACCCAGCGGGCTGTTGAGATGCAGCTCTGTGGGGTTATCTTGCTGGGAGGCTCCACTTTGGGGTGGTGGGAGATTTTACAGGGTTGTGGGGACCACTCCAGGTGGGAGGTGCAGCTCTGTAGCCCACGGCCTCACAGCGCTGCCCGTCTGAGGTGCAGGCTCCTGTCACAACCACTGAGCTCAGCTAGGTGGTGCGTGACATTGCTGTGGGAACAGGAAATTCAGGAGAGCTTTTTTGCTTTTTAATGATGCTTAGACAAAAAATCTGCCAGAACATGGCCAGGTATTTCAAATCCCAAACTAAAGGGAGGTTTCTACACAGGAGATGCCAGGAGGTGGCACAAGGACAAATCCTTGGCTTGTTTGGTGACATGCCAGGCTGAAGACCATGTGCCAGGATGTATCATCTGGAAGGGCTTTGTGGGACCAAGTTACAGCCAGAGGCACAGGCAAATGCTTTGCTCTAGTGTGCAAATACTTCATTCCTTGTTGCAGCCACAGGGACCGCGACGGATATGAGGGCTGTGTTCCTGCTGCTGCTCCTCTGGGCCGTGGCCTGTGCTCATCCTGTGAGTACCCACTGGACAGACACTCCCACCCCAAACCCATCACTTTTACCCAGCCAAGGCAACTGAAAAATGATAAAACGTCACTGATAAAATGTCTCCTGGATCTGTTTAGGTGCCTGGCCATGAGCCCACCCACCCCAGTGCCCAGCAGGAGGTAAGCCACAGGTGCCTCCCTCCTTCAGGTAGCAGCCCCCCACAGAGCAAGCCTGGGATGGGGAGGCAGCCCTGGGCAGGCATCCTTGGACCAGACACCTGGGAGGGGAACTGCTGCTTCTGTGGGTCTTTGAGCTTTGCATGACTACTTGGTCTTTTCAAACTGGGTTGGCTTCACCTTGTTTTGACTTGCTTCCCTGAGCATGTTCCCTGTTCATCTGATGCCTTCTGCTGTGTTAGCCCTTAAAAAGTTTGGGCTTTTCTGGGCTGCCCTTTTATTGGTGACTACCTTTTATTTTGTATCAGCAGAAGTAACTGAAGGGCTGAGGTGCGAGCCATGAAAAAATCTTGAGCTCTTGCATGGCTTAGGAGTGAGGTCCTGCAGCAGCAGCAGTAAACATGCTGTGGTTGATGTTTAATAAACCAAAGCCCCATGTCATGTTTTGCCTCCAGGACACAGCAAACGAAGCTTACAACAAGCTGGGCAATCTTGTAGATGGTGAAGATGGCAGACATCCTCCTGCCGGTCCAGAGACGGGGGAAAATGCCCTTTCCAGGGACCTGATGGATGGGAATGCCGTGGATGAAGAGCTGGGGGAGCACAGTGGCCGAGACAAGGGAGGCCAAGTTGGGCAGTCTCAGCACGTGAACCAGGTGGACCACAAGGATGCAGGAGCCTACAATGGGAACGACCTTGGTTTCCTGGTGAGTGAGTGGGGAGGCGTGTTTTGTTCTGCCGGGAAAGCTCGCTTGGCCCCAAACCTGGCGTTGGTCAAGGCTGTGCATGGCCAGCGTGGTGAGCAGTGCCAATAGTGCCTGCGACCTGCAAGCCTTTGCATTCATCTCCACTTGTCACCTCCGTAGGAGGAGGATGCACGTGATGCTGATGATGGTGACAACGGAGAACACTACGGCACCGGAGTCAACGGGTTCCCCTCCCATGGCGGCGGGTTCCTGGACGAGGAGGATGACAGTGGGGATGACACCTTCGATGCAAACGGGGAAGAGGAGAGGGGCGAAGGTCCTACCTACGTGGCGGGTGCCGATGGGGCAGGGGAACACGACCAGGACGCTGGCCGTGGGGATGCCGGGGCTGGCGGGGGGCACGGCGACAGCAGCAGCAGCAGCAGCAGCGAGAGCATCGGGGCAGACCACCGGCACTACAGGAACTACCGCTTCGAGCGCACCTACAGGCACGGAGGGGCCAGCAGCAGCAGCCAGGAGGAGAGCTATGACTTCGAGGACGAAGCCATGCAGGGGGATGACCCCTCTGTCTTCGACAGCCTGGGCAGCAGCTACAAGGTGCGCTACGCTGGCCCCCGTTCCCTGGGGAACAGCCGAGAGAGTGCCCGGGGGGCTGGCTCCCACCGCTGGGGGGAGGGTGACAGTAGGTCCCCAGAGGTGGAGGATGCTGACTCTGGAGAAGACAGCCCATCCGTGGAGGACAACAGCCAGTCAGAAGAGCCTCTTGACAGCCAGTCGGAGGAAGAAAGCTCCAGCCACTCTAGGGAGGATGGGGATGGGGAGGACAGCCCCTCCAGGGAGGATGAGGACAGCAGGTCCAGGGAGAGCACTGATGAACAGTCAGATGAAGAGCCAGGGGAGTCCCCAGAGGTGGTGCGGACCTTGAACGAGCACAGCAGCAGCCGGACCTGGGAAGGGCAGGAGGACTGGGAGTCTGCTGAGGACAGGAGTGTGCTGTCCGCACCTGACAGCGAGTCTGGGGAAGAAGAGGGCGACCAGAGCAAGTCCAGGGAAGATGATGATGATGACCAGACCCAGTCCACAGAGGACACTGTGGAGGAGTCAAAGGAGGACGGGAATGACTCCGACTCTGTGCCGAGCACATCAGCCGAGAGCCAGAGCACATCCCCAGAGGACGACAGCAGCCCAGAGGACAACACAGGCGAGGACAGCAGGTCCACAGAGAGCGACAACAGCGAGTCCCAGGAGGATGATGAAGACGTGGAGAGCCACTCCCAGGAGGATGCCAGCCACGAGTCCAGCAGCCACGGGGACGACAGCTCCCTGCAGAGCCTGGAGAGCGGGAGCCGCAAGCGGCGTCTGGGCGCCCTCCGCCACAAACCTGCTGCTGACTACGATGACAATGACTGCCAGGACGGGTACTGACGTGTGCCCCACAGCCTCAGCGGCGCGGGGGGCGTGGGGGGAGGAGGGTTAATTTATTTGCCATATAGCCTGGTTGACTTCTTCTCAAGAAGAGGCTGTGGTTAAAATGGAGACGGGTTCGCCAGGGCTAGACCCGGGCACACCGCACCGGGTGTGAAGTGGTAGGTACTGCCAGACACAGGGAAAACGCTGAACTGTAGCAAGAAAAGGCATTTTCTGTATCAGACTGGAGAGCAGCTGTGGGCTGAGTGTGCCAGCAGGGTGATGCCGCCCACTTGCCCCAGGGGCAGAGTGGTGGCTTGGCACTCCTGGGCATGCTGGGTACTCCTGGCCCCTGTGTTCAGCCCTTGTATTTACCTACCACCGCCCTAAAAACGTCTGCCCAGACTCCAGCTGGAGCTTTCCGTTAACTCCGTGTCCCACACATAAAAAGGAAAAGCTACAGCTGGCATGCGTACATGGTGCATGGGCACAGCAGGGTGTGAAGTACCACTTCAGGATGGGATGTATGTAATATTTTTAATATTTTGTAAGAAATGTACAGAAAACATTATACTGTATCCTTTTTGCACTTGTATTTCAAGACTGAAATGTACCCTGTTGATTTGTTTAATCACCATTAAAACCACCAAACTCCAGTGCTGAGTGGTTTGAGATCTTTTTCTCTCCTGGGGTAGTTGGGGTCTGAGATTTGGGGCTGGACTAGACGGAGCAGGGGGCAAAGGGAAGGATATTTGTGTGGGGAGCCACAGCATGCTAGGGTGAGGGGGAAAGCAAAAGCTGAGGATGTTCCCACCGCCTCTATTTCCAGGCTCCCCAAAGGCCATGCCAGCCTCCAGGTGAACCCACAGCAGGGTGGAAAATCTGGCTGATGACCCCCATGAGCTGGGCCTGGGGCTTTGCTATATTATGGCCATCATCTGCCGCAATGTGAGCAAAGGTTGTGCTGCTCTTCCTGGGGTGCTGGGAAGATGTCCCAGGGCATGAGGGCTCCCAGTGGCCACTGGCTCTGGGTGCCCGTGGTGGTCCCTGGTACCAGGTCCCCTGCAGCAGAGACACAGGAGAGTAGGGAAAAGGTGTTATCATGAGTAAGGCCTTTTTTGCTCCATGTGCCATTTGTGGGGTTTTTTAATCTCCTATCAGCAAGCAAATAAACAGCACATTATTTAAAATCACATATTTAGAATCCTACCCAGGCCCTTCTTCCTTGTTTGTGTGTGCACGACAAGCTGTACAATGTGGGTTTTGATGCTGACAGGTGAAGCCTTGGGCTGTTGTGTAGCTGTGCAGTTTTACAGCACAGAGTTGTGGCTCTGCAGGGGATAGTCCCCAAAGGGTCAGGGTGAGTGGGTGGGTACATGACCTCCCCACGCCCAAGGGTGTCACTGCTGAGCATTCCAGTACCAAATTCAAGAACCAGTAAAGAAATGAAATCATTTTTTACTTCTTATAGCAGAACCACACTTAATTTGTAGCCTCTTCCCACCACTGTGAAGGCTGGGAGCTGAACAGTTCCTGGTTTTAGTGGAAATTATGTTTTCATTTTCACCCTGTGTAACCTTTTTTTTTTTGGTTCTGTATGAGATCAGCTCTGAAACTTGCAGCTTCCCCACGCTGCTGCTTTGGGAAGGAACCTCTTTCTTGACCCTCCCTCCTCTGCCCCCCTGGTCCCCACTTCACAGGGAATAGCTCAGCTGTGACCTGGCCCTTAGTTTTGGCCTGCTTGCATCAGTTGTGTGAGTAGTTGGGGATGCTGTGATAGCAGCGATGCCTGTGAGGGTCATGGGCACCAAAATGAGTTTGTGCAGTCCCATCACCGGGGTGAAAGGCACCGAGCACGGCTTTGGCTGCAGCCAAGAGGGCTGGGTGGCAGCTGTGGTGTAAAGCCGTAGTAATGATGCGCTTGCAGCCGCGGTGCAGGGCAGGGCTGCGAGCTCTCCCGTGTCCAGCAAGCGGTGCTGCTGCTCAGGCAGCGGGGACGTCCTGGCAGCCGGCTGTGCCACAGGGCTGGGTGACATCCCGGGGGCCATCAGAGGTGGTGTTTGCGTAGGGACAACTGGTATGGGGATGGGTACTGAGAGGTTTTATTCGGATCCCTCCGGGAGATCGAGAAGTGCAGCTCTGCAGTGAATGCAGCCCGTGAGCAGGACGGTCGAGACATTGCAGGGGTGGGGTGAAACCGCTTCTTGCAAGTGTGTGCATGACCCTGTGTCCATTCCTCGTCCTCATCTTCATCCTTGTGGGAGCGGTGCTGGGTG
Organism: Atrichornis clamosus; assembly: GCA_013400975.1. Taxonomy (NCBI): domain Eukaryota; kingdom Metazoa; phylum Chordata; class Aves; order Passeriformes; family Menuridae; genus Atrichornis; species Atrichornis clamosus. The sequence continues at coordinate 44,154 of WBMZ01011575.1, forward strand.
AGCAGCAGCCTGGCACAGCTGGGAAGGGGACTGTGCGCCCTCGTCCGTCCCATTTCATTCATGGGGAGAAAACCTGGATTGGTTTGGGTTTAGTCTGAGTGCCTTGCAAACAGGGCAGGCAGCACCCTGTGCTGAGGGGTATCCGGCTGTTGCTCCCCCGGCACGTGGGTCCCCTTCACGTGCCTTCCCAGGGACACGCTGCCATTGCACACACGTCCTGGCCAGCAACGCTCAAAACTTGCCTCCCGCTGGCTGGCTGCTCCCCAAAGGCCAGGGAGCCAGTGCCAGAGCTGACTGCTGCCCGCCAGTCCTGCCAGGAGAGCTTCCCACGGGACCATCCCTCCTGGGCATTGCCATTCTCTGGGAAAACCTCCTGCTTGGCCGCAGACAGGGACCCACACGTGTTGGGCCCATGCAGGGATGTGCCCAGAACCTGGCAAGGGCATCTGCAAGGACTCTGGTGGCACTGGACTATCCCTATCAAATGTTATTCATCCGGGTATGAGCAGGGCCGCCCTGCTCGACATCTGGAAGGGCTTGATGACGGGCAGCGCTTCACGGGGTGAGGTTTGGCATGGACAGAGAGAGTGTGACCAAAAGATGCTCCCTTGGAGGATTTCAAGGCATTTTTAGCAGTCCATGTGTTTGGTTTTCATGGCATGTGCCTGTGCACTGGGAGCATTGGAGGGCAGTGCTCCTGCTCTCTGCTACTGGGCTGGCAGGAAAAGCAGCTGGGAAGGTCAGCCACAGGCTCTGCCATCACTGGAGATGTTCCTGCCTCCAGTTTTGGGATGATTATGCGACGAAGTCGTGGTGAGTTTGCCTGATGGGTTAGTCAAGGATGAAAAATGCCCACGTCAATGTACGCTTTTATTATCCAGCCACATGACATTCTTTGTGCATTGGGGGTGGCCTCTAGGGCTGAATGCAGTGATTTGCCCACGAATCAGCATTGGGGTTTAAAGCAGGTATTTTTGGATGCATTTGGGTTTGTGAAAACATGAGTTTGCATCATCTTAAAATAAAGGTTTCTTGTTGGGTTTTTTTTGGTCCTTTCCAAGAAGAAAAAATTCTATTTTTAATAAGTAGCTGGTGTGGCTGAAGTGGTGGGAGGCAGCAGTGCTGAGCCTGGCTGTGGCAGCTGGACATGGGGCAGCCATGGCACGCAAACTGCATTTATTCAATCTCCTTATTTTCCTGGCTTTGGTGGGAGAAACAGAGATACCCCTGCGGCTCACAGACCACCTCTCCATCCAGCAGTGGCTTTTCTGACAGTGCAGACAACCGTCCTGGACTTCCCCTGGTGAGCTGAGTGCCACAGCTGACTGCAGGGCTTCTCCTTGGCCCGTGTTTGTCTTTAGCAAAGTGGGAATATCTGTGGAAGAAACAATGACAGAATCACGGAATGGTTTGCATTGGAAGGGACCTTAAACACCATGTGGTTCCGACCCTCCTGCCATGGGTAGGGACACCTTTCATTAGACCAGATTGCTCAGAGCTCCATCCAACCTCATCTCGAACACTTCCAGGGATGAGGCATCCACAACTTCTTTGGACCAACCTGTTCCAGTGCCTCACCAACCCCCCAGCAAATAATTTCTTCCTAATATCCAATTTAAACCTTCTTTTTCCCAATTTGAAGCCACTCTCCCTTGTCCAGTCACAACATGCCTTTGTAAGAAGTTTCTCTTCCTCTTTATTGTAGGTTCCCTTCAGGTCTGATGGGATGGTCTCTCCTGTGCCCACTGTGATGGAATTCTGTGAAGGGAACCACACCTCACCAAGCACACAGCAGGGCCAGAAGGGTTTGATTGCGTCTCTCTGCCCTTTTCCATGGGGAGGAAAAACCTCTGACGGAGTCGGCGTGGCCATCAATTTGAACAAAAGAAATATCTCGGCCGTGGGAAAGCAGCCTCTGACCTCAGTGAAACCCCAAAATGTTACAAACTTTTCAAATGCACTCAGGAAATTTTTCTTCCAGTTGTCTTTACTGGCACGCACTTCAATGACCGATAACTTTCCCCACCCATGGATCAGCCATGTCCTGGGAGTTTTGTGGTCCCCCCAGCACTGCCCCAAGGAGCTGGACACCACAGGATGGTACAAGTAAAATGCAAGCATTAGTATCCACCTGTACTGCACCCCCCAAGCTCATGGTGAAAACCTTAAAGCTGCAGAGTGAGAAGGTGGTTTGCAGTTCAGTTTTTTCCTGTTTTCACACCCTGAAATGCAAAGCTGCAAAGAGCTGCTGTTGTGTTTTAGCAAAAGGCATCAGGTTACTGAATATAGGGGCAGAACCTGCACCTGGGGAGCAGAGGCAACACCTGCCCTTTCTGTCCTAGACTTGATGTTGTTTCACCCCTAGAATAAAAAGTAGGTTCGTGGCAGTGTGAAAACTTTCAAAGCCACCTTTTTTAAAAAATAAATGAGTGCCTGAGTGTTAAGGTACTTTTCGCAGCAGACATACTTCTCTGTGTCTATAGGCCAGGTTGGATGGGGCTTTGAGCAACCTGGTCTAGTGGGAGGTGTCCCTGCCCATGGCAGGGGGTTGGAACTAGGCGAGCTTTAAGGGTTCTTCCAACCCAGGCCATTCTGTGATTCTGTGATACGTGGATACATGTACTGCTCTTGTGCAACTCATGTATGTATACAGTAACAAATAACCAGCCTAAGGGCAGCAGTTCCTGCTGGCACACGCAGCACTCTGCCTCTTCTGCAAGTGGCACATTTTTAACCCCAGGCTCAGGGTTTTTTCCAGGTTAGAGCAGTGTGTGCAGTGGCAGGGAGGTAGGCAGCTGTCACTAGTGCAGCACGGGAGCAGTGTGCCTCCACTCCATCCAGATTCCTGACTGTCCTGGGACACTGATTTAACCTTGTTAGAGAGCTCAGTTCCTGAGCTGAGTGTGCAGGCTGTTGGTTGGTACTTCTGCAATGAACCCAGGACCCATCTGCCTGCTCTCCTCATGAAAATGGGACATCTTGGGGGTTTTATTTGGCTTTTTCTCCTGTTGGTGTGTTTGGGAGGCAGCAGATTGGTGGTGGGACCAGACCTGGTAACTTACTCTGGCTGATGAGCTGCTTCTTGCTCTGGAAAAAAAGAAAACAAGCAAAAAACCCAGAGGAAATCCAATATACAGTTATTACATACACACATGAGGGTCTGGGTGGTGGAGAGTGCTGGGATTTGTGATAACGCTGTGACTTGCCTCAGTGATTTGCTGGGTTTCTGTCCCCAGAGTTCAGGGTGTTTCAAAGTACTCACATTACACAACTACTCCTGGCCCGCATTTTGCCAAGCACGTAAATAGAATTAATTTCCTTTATCTGGTTTCTGCTCAGAGAAAAAGGAAAATCATATGAAATATTCAATTGCAGAGGGCCAAAATATAAAGGTTGCATACAGATAACTGAGATGGCCACATGGTGCACTTTAGATATTCTCCCCTCACACTTTTATTCTAAAATCCACTGGTGGCAAAAAAACCCTCAAGCTATGTGCCCAGCTGATGCTGGTTTGCATTTGGGTTTGTGCTGTGAGAGGTAAGGGGCAGGAGAGGCATTCCTTATTCTTGCACTGTTGCTCCCTCTTCTTGCTCATCCCTCCTGTCCCCAGCAGCTCCCCATGGCACACACACTCCTGTCCCTGACAGCACGAGGGGAGAGGTGAAAGCCAGGGCAAGCTCTGCCTCAGGTGCTCCCCTGCACGTGTTTTGGAGGTGCCCTGGCCACGGAGCGGCATGGCAGAGGTGCCCCTTTCCCTGGCTGCTGCAGCACCTTGGTCTCTTCCCACCATGCTGAGAGTGTCCTTCTGGTCTTGTTTTCTTTACTTATTTTTGTCCCTGAGGTTTCCTTTCAGAATAGCTCCAGGGCGTGGAAACAGGACGGTGCAGCCTCAGCCCCGCAGTGCGCCCAGGCAGGACGGGAGCACACTGCTCTGCTCATTTACTGCCCTGCAAAAATAATAATTAAATTTGGACCTGGGAGCCATGTCAGCCTGCGCCAGACAGGGACACTCTGACCATGAGGTCCTCAGGGGCTCGGGCAAGTACACCCAGACTGCACAGGGTGCCCTTGCTGGGTGCAAGCCCACCCAGCTCCAGCACAAAGCTGGGGCCAGCGACTGGTGCAAACCTCACCTTCCTCTAGACCACGTTGGTCAAAACCCCATCCCTTGGAGACAGATAAACTGTTCTGTGTTTTATTTCCAGCTGTCTGGCTACAAAGGTGATAAGGCCTCATAAGGCTTTCAAAGTCTGCAATTGCTTTTAATAACAGATACCTTTAGGACAAAGGGGTGATCCCTCCCAGCCCTGCTCCCTCGGAGAGCCAGAGTTCTTGCAAAAGCATTAAGAGACCAAGACTAATGTTCCAAGCCTGTGATGTGATGCTTTTTAAAGCAATAATAAAAAATAAATTTCAAATGGAAATATTTTGGATGTGTTGGCCAATTTTCCTGCTGGTCTCCCAGCATGCTGCTGTGAGGTTGCTGCTGCTGGTGGCCTGCCCAGGCAGCACCCGCTCCAAGAGCTAAACATAGGTGCTGGCTGCACAAGGCACTTGGGCACACGTTAATTATCCTGGTGCTTTTTAGGGATCTTGGGTGAAATAAGTGTTTTTATAGTCAGTTTTCCATTTTTTTTTAAGCAGCCTGGAGCAGAAGCCCTTTAATTACATTAAAAATCGCCTCCCACCAGCACTCTCTGTTCCCAAGCCCTGATGAAATTTTAAGCTCAAAGCTGGGCACACGTTCACTGCTTTCCTGAGCCAGGCAGCCTACGACTGCATGGGACAATGGGAAGAGGAGCTGTCTCTGTCCTGAACCCCCTGCATCACCCCCCAGCAGGGCAGCCCCTCCAGCTGCTCCAGCCCCATGGAGCTGGAGAGAAATGGGAATCCTCACAATGCTGAGGTCTCTTTCTTTATCAGAGGCTGCTGTGTTGGCACCAAAAAACTGCATGGCTGGGTTTTTTGTTCTTTTTTTCTTTTCTTTTCTTTCTTTTTTTTCTTGTGTGTGTGGGTTTTCCTGGCCATGGCCAGCTCCAGACCTCCCTTATAATTAGGACTCCTCACAGTGACACAAGGGGTTTTGAAGGCCATGGGGCAGGCGCAGCTGGTTGCATGGTGGCCATGTGGCATGGCCTGCTGCCAGGACTGCCAGGGGCTGTGAGGGACTTCTCCCTCCCCAAAAGCATGTGATGTGCTCGGTGTTCCATCAGCATTTAGCAACTCCCCATCATGTATCTGTTGATGCTGGGCTCCCCTGCATGTAGGTGAGGTTTTTTGTGCCCCCAGTTTTGAGAAGAAACATGGATGGTCAGGTCTTTCATGGCAAAGTAGATGTTTCTGTCCTAAATAACCATAGTTTTACCACTGGCTAAGCTGACCATCACGGACCTGCCTGAAGGCATCTCTTTGTTCAGTACCACTGTTCCCCCTCCCAGGGCTGTAGGGCTGAAGGCATCAGGGGGGATTTGCAGTTCTTGCCACTGTGGGAAGAAAAGCTGCGTTAAATGAGGAGTAGTTCAGATATGCAGGAGCTCAGGGACTTTTGCCGAGGAGTGCAAGAAGAATCTGGGAGAAAGGGAGCAGAGGTGCACTGGAGAGCTGGGTGGCTGAAATCCAAGCAGGAAATGATAAATATAGGTCATGAACAAAGGATGTTCCTGCAGAGGTGGGTGCCAGGGACAGCATCCATGTGCCCCCATCCCCTGCTGTCAGGTGCAGGTCAGGAGGGGTGGGCTCTGACCCCTGGTCGTATCCTGTCACCCATTGAACTTTGAGTGGCCACGTGGGTGGTTTTCAGCAATTTTTTTCCCCCAGGCAGTTATTCTGTTCTGCTGGGGACATACACAGATTTCAGCTGGGTAATGCCTGATTCTGGAGGGCAGGGGACTGGGCTGGCCCCTGTGTTGGTCTCCGTAGTTTGTGGGGCAGAAGAAATGAAGCAGACAGTTATTTTGTAGCATCACTGTGGCAGAAATGGCTCTCAAAGGGGGACTGGTGATACCTGTATCTGAGTCCCCTTTTCTTTCCCTGCCCTTACCAAGGCCTCTGCAGGCATCCTGGAGAAGGATTTGTTTGGATTTAGCTTTTTTTTTGCCTAGCAGCTATGCCCAAGTGACAGTGCACCCAGGACTTTGAGGTTGGTCTTTTTGTCTACTTGAAAAAACAGTGACAGAATTTCCCAAAAAGGGAGGTGGACACCCCCCAGGAACAGATTTCCCAATATTTATTTTAATTTAAACCCAGAGTGTTATTATACCCTCGGCCTCCCGGCCGTTCATCTGAGGCCAGACCCTCAATTAAGTGCCGCAGTGCAAACCTCCCCGGGTTTGGCAGCGGCGCGGGGCGCTATGTTTGTGCACCAAATCTGCCAGCCTTGAAGTTTTGGGGGTTTTCTGGTGCACGCCGGAGGGCTGGCGTCACTCCGGGCAGGGCGGTGACTGGCTTGGGAGGGGGCAAAGCCAGACCTTATATCCCAGCAGGGCAGCAGCAAGAGGAAATCTGTGCCGGCTGACTCTGTGGGTAGCTCTCGGCGCTGTGGCAGGGTAAGTTTACTGCTGTTGCTTTTCCCAGTTGGGTTGTTCATTGCCGTCTGCTTTTTGCAGGGAGATGGGGGGGCTCAGCTTACTGGCAGGACTGGGTGCTGCTGTTAGTCCTTCCCTGAGTCTGTGGCTTCATGAAGCACTTGGGTGGAGGGGATGAACATCCAGAGCCTCGCTGCGTGGTCAGGGAAGCTTGTGGCTTCTTGTTTTCTAGCCTGAGTTAAACAAAAATAGGGACACTTCAAGTGCAGGTAAATGTAGCAACTACTCCCCTCAAGCGCAGCTGATGTTGGGTTTAGGTAGAGGAGGGGCAGGAAAAAGGAAGGTTAGTGGGCCTGGATGAGCTCAGGGGGATGCCAGGAGCATCCCTCCCTGGGGGAAGGCTGGGTCGCTGCTGGAGGTATTGGGTGTGCTCCTGGCTCTTTGATGGAGGAAGGCAGGCTGTGTTTTGGTGCTTTGGCTGTGCAGCCCAGACCTGTCCGGAGCCAAGTGCCCCCCCCCCCCCAGATATGCCTATGGAGGGCTCCTTGCATTGGTGCCTTGCCACTGCTATTTTTGTCAATGGCAGGCTGTAGATGCCAATTATTTTCATTTATTTGTTTGCTTGTTTGTTTTTCCTCAGTGAGGTTAAACTCTCTGTGGTGTAATTCCCAGGAGCATTGCTCCCTGGGCAGAGCCCGAGCAGGTCTCAGAGCTATGGGAAGGTGGCCGCAGTGGGCAGTGCTCCCAGCTGCTCCTGTCGGATCTCTGCTGGGGCTTAGCTTTTCCCCCTCCCTCAAAGGCATTGGGGAAGCAGGAGTGAGTAGTCCTGCTCCAAAAAAGCAGTGAGTCCACTACAGGGTGAAACTCGCTTCTCTGGTATTTAGTGGCTTCTAGAAAAAACAAAATGTATTCATGAAAATTGAGGCAGATTTTTCAAAAGACAAAAGGAATGGAGTCTGAGAAGGGTTTGGGTAACCCCACCAAGAGGTGTCTGGAGGTCAGCCTTTCTTCTCCTCCCTGCTCACCCACGTGGACACAGACATGTGGATGGTTTGGAGTGGTGACGGTGCTTTCTAGCTGAAAAGCGAGCCCCCGACGTGTTTTGCTGTTCCTAGAGAAAGCAGCCATGAGGATTGTCCTGGTCTTCGTCTGCCTGGTGGGGATGGCGTGTGCCTTCTCGGTGAGTGCCACGCGGAGGGGGACCCTTTGGGCTTGTGCCAGCCGTGGGGCTCGTGCCAACCCACCCTTTCTCCCAGGTCAAGAGCTGGCTGCGGAGACCCAAGTTGGATGACTCGGAAGAGAACGCGGTAGGAGCTCCCCCAACCCTGCGTGCCCAGTGCCATGTGGGGCTGGTCTTGAGGAATAGCACATTTTTGTTGCTCCTGTGCCCAAGCCCCCAGACTGATGGGATTTTCCCCCTCCCTCTCCTGGTAGGTGCTCAAGAACAGGCACCGGTATTACCTGTACAGATACGTCTACGTGTATCCCCCGCAGCGACGGTACCAGGTGCGTGCTTCCAAGGGGTTGCCGCTGCTTCACCACCCTCCAAATGCAGAAATTTTGGCTCAGATGAGATGGGAGCATGGTCTGCACCCTGTCTGCCACTGGCCTGTGGAGCTGGGCACAGACCATTTTGTTTGTGACACCGGTGGAAACCCACCCACCTGCCTCCAACTTGGTTTTCCGTCTTCTCAGGGCAGTGACTCATCCGAGGAAGAAGGGGATGGCTCGGAGGAGGAGGAGGAAGGGGGGGTGAGTATGTCAAACCAGCAGCCTGCAAAACAAATACGGGAATTTGGGAACTTTCTTTGGTTTTGTAGTCTCTGCTCATCAGCATTTGTGGTTGCTGACCGCCCACAGCCTTGCTCTCTGGATGCAACTGGATTTTCTACTCTGGGTCTTATTTTATTATTTTTTTGTCAATTTTTTTCCCTTTTCCTTTCCTTTTTCTCCCTGGGTGGGGGATGCACCAAAGAACCCTGAGACAAACTCTCTGGGTTTCCATTTTCAGTGGCTCAGAAAGGAGCAGGACAGGACAAAGGACAGAAGCAGTGAAGTTCACACAAGGAAGAAGGTGCTGTTAGGAACTCCTCTTACCTTCCTCTTTTAGAGTGTTGCCCCTATAGCACTGACAAAATTGCTATGGAAAATACAGTTATGCTCCACATGTGTGTGTGTGGAGTGACACAGACTGACACTATATTGGGAAAGACACATTAGTACCAGCCCAGATGGTAAAGCTGCTCCTGTCTGCTGGATCAACATGAGCTTGGGCACGTCTGCATTTGTGAGAGTCACCCAGGTCCAAAATTGAATGCAAAGGATTACAAAGGTCTCTTGTGGCTCACTGGGCTGCAAATGCTCAAAAATAATCCAGTGGTCTCAGGCACACAGGTGCTTTGAAACAGGGATCTGGTATGCTTGGAAACTAGTGTGTCAGGTCTAATCAAGTCTTTTTTTTTTTTTTTTTTTTTTAGTTTATGCAATAAAAGCCTGGGAATCTGGTTTTAAACCCCTCTTTGGAGGCCTATCTGAGGGTGGGGTACAGTATAGGGGTGGCCCCTATGTCAGCCTCAGCATCTTCCTGCAATTTGCCCCTTGCTGCCTGTTCCTCTTTCCTACCACTGCAATCTGTAGGGAGAAATCTGGGTACTGGGATGGGGAGTAAAATGTGGAATTCCACTCCTCAGGAAGAAATTAAGTGATATGCAGGAATGTAGCCGCTGTTCAGGTCTGCCTTTTTCATTTCAAGGACAGCAGAGCAGTGACTGTTCCCAGGCAGAAATGCTGCATGCCTGCACTGGCAGGGGTGGTCAGCCAGAGGAATAATGCTGGAAGGCCCCAGGGTCAGTATAGGTTTGTGAAGAGCACTGTTATATCGGCTGCTGGATGGGGAGCATTGCTCCCATCGGCACAGCTGCCTGCACCGTGCGATTTGATGGCGCTCCTGTTGGGGAGGAGAGCAGCCTGGATTTCCTCTGCCACCAGGTGCACCCATATTTCAAGGTCTGAGTTGGCCTCAAATGCCAGGGTAAGTGTCCTTGGTCTTGGCGCGCGAGCAGCGGGGATTGCCCAGGGCAGGGATGACACCGAGCTTGTGTCACCCTGCCACGGCTGGGCTCATTTGCTGGTGGCAATGTGCTCCTCCTCCCAGGCTGGGCACTCGGTGAGCTGCCCCACCAGTTCCTCAGTGGTTGCTCCAGGCTCTGCTTGCATTTGAGTTATTCCTGGCCTTTTTTCAGCCATGCACCCTTCTGAGAGCCCCACTCTGCTGCTGATTTCTGGGGCCAAGCATTGCCGACGGCTGATTGCTGGTGGGGTTCGGGCTCACGCCTGGCTTTGAGCCATCATGCTCTCACTGACCATCCACACATGACGTGCAGTGTGTCCACATGTAGTATGCCTGTGGCTTTCTTTGTTGACTGGAAACTGGGAGAGGTAACTTCAAAAGAAAACCTTTAGATGCTTTGCAAAGCAAAATGTGTAGCCAGAATGGGAACACCCGACTCCAGCCACCACCACTTAATTGCACGGCTCCGGCTGCCCTGCTGCAGCTTCTCCATTTCAGCCTGGAACAAGACCCGTGGGAAAGCAGGAAGCTCAGAGCAATGCCCAAATTCTGTGTGGGGATGCTGCACACCCCCCTTGCTGCTGGGTGGGCTGCGCTCCACTCCTGCTGCTGACCCCCTGCCCTGTCCTCTCCCTGTTCCTGCAGGAGACATTTCATGCTGGCACCAAGGCAGCTGGCCATCCCGCTGGAGCAGGCCCTGGAGACTGCCAGTGGGGGCCGGGAGGAGACGTCACATCCCCCCAGCAGGTGTGGTTTGAGGAGCTGGAGGGGAGCACCCATGGGGAAGGGTCTGTTCACTGCATGTTTGCTTGCACCCATGGGATGCCCTGCACCCCATTTCAGCTTGGGGGGGCTTCTGTGGAAATACTCACAGCTGGACAAAGCTCTGAGCATTAACTTGGTATCAGGAAAGGGTACCCCAAAAAGACAGTCTTGCCATGCAAGGTATGGGAGAATGCTCAGCTGTGCCCATACCTGCCACTTGCCACATGGAGCTGCAGCCTCCTGACACTCCAGTAATGCTGTGCTGTCTTCCCTCTGCCAGGGCAAGGGCTGCCAAGGGACCCTGAAAGGGGTCAGGGAGAGGACTGGCAGCAAGGGAGAAGACTCTGAAAATGAAGACAGCGATGAGAATGAGGAGGAAGAGGAGGAAGAGGAGGAAGAAGAAGTAGATGAGAATGAGAATGGCATCAATGGCACAAGCACCAACACCACTGAGGGGACAGATGGACCTCATGGCAATGGCACTGCAGTGGCTGAGGAGGGCACCGGTGAAGCTGAGGAAGAGGAGGAAGAGGAGGAGGAAGAAGAAGAAGAAGAAGAGGAAGAGGAGGAGGAGGAAACCGAAGCCACCACCGTCGCCAGCACCACCAACGAAGAGGGTCTGACCCAGGCGACCACTATGGCAGATGGGGGACCCACAGATGCCACCACAGACGCCACCACAGATGCCACGACAGCTGGGGAGCTGTGGGAGTACGACGTGACAGCCAGGGACCACGGCCGGGGGGACGAGGGCACCACCACTGGCGGGTACGAGGAACAGGACGAGTACGCCCGCGGGGACAGCTACCGGGCCTATGAGGATGAGTACGGCTACTACAAAGGGCACGGCTACGATGTGTATGGCCAGGATTACTACTACAGCCAGTGAGCAGGTGGCAGGACAGCCCTGGTGCTGCCCCACGCCTGCCCCATCCCACTCAGAAAGGTGCATCCAAAGGCTCCCTGCGGCCACTGCACACCAGAGGGGACGCCAGGCATCTTGCCATGCGCACTGGTTCCCTCCCAGGCTTTTTTTGTTTTGTACCTTGCAAAATGAAATGAAATGAAATAAAGCAACTGAACTGAGCTAGTTGGTGACAAAGGGTTTGCTGCCAAATTTGCTGGGGACAGTGGGGCAGCACAATGCTTGATGAGGGGCTGAGGGGCTACGGGTTCTCATGATGCTCAGAGTTGAATCCTGTTATTCCAGCTCAGATGCATATGAAAGGAGGGAGGAACAGCAAGGCAAACTTGGAAAGCCTCTGTTTGAGCTCCCTTTGAAATATGAAAGGGAACTGTTAGGGACACTGCTGTGGAATTGCAGTCACGTTTTATGTAGATCTGATATGAATTTCCAATATGTGGGTAGTGATAACTACTACATCTTCCATTCCTTGGTAGCATGCCTCCCATGGCCTGACCACACACTAGGCAATGTTTATAAGGGTAAAGACACAAATTCCTCTTTCTGTGCATCTCTAGCTGTAGATGTACACCCCTGTAATGAGAGCTTTGCTTTTGTACCAGGCAGGTAAAAGGCTGGGCACCTTGGATGTGTGTTTTGAAAACCAGTACCGCAGCCCAAAATGTCCCTGTCACACAGCCTCATCCCCAGGGCAAGGTAGGGCTGTCATAGTGACAGTGGTGCACCCACTTGCCTCCTGCCTCCTGCCTCCAGGATGGGGATGCCTGACTTGTGGTCCTTAGTATCCCTGCTCAGGCTCACTTCCCAACAGGAGCATGTCCCCAGCCAATGGGAGATCTACATTATGGATAGGGATGGAACAAATCCTGCTGGGTCCAGGCAGATGCCACCATTTGGTCATAGTGATAGCCCTCATGCATAGTGTTCAGCAGATACTGTGCTGGTCTCACACTCCTAGAAAGGAACCTGTGTTCAGCTCCTGATGTAGGTCCGACTGCAAAACGAGTCTATTCTCGCAGCAGCAAGCTGCTGGCCATTGTACAAAACTGCTTCCGTGTGCCAAAGCCGGGCTGCACTGGCTGGGAACGCAGGAGGTGCTGCCTGCAGGGTGGGCACCCCCCCGGCCAAATCCCTACGGTGGCACTGGGGAGCCCTGCACACGCTCATGGCTGGTGGGGGGACATGAGAGCCCCATCACCCACATGCCCAGGGGGTGCCGAAAGACGTCAGGAAACCAGCACTGACAAAGGGCCCTGGCAGTGCCAGGGGCCGGGTCCCGCTCCCACAGGGCACATAGCCCAGTCCTGCGTGCGTCAGCCCCCAGGCACCTGGCAAAAGCTCTCCTCCGTGAGCCAAGGCACATGGGCTGGCTGCCCTGTGGGGTGGCATCAGACCACAGCTTCCTGGCCAGTGGGCAAGGGTCAGTTTCCTGCTGGCTCCAGGATTTTCTCCTGCCTGAGGCTGGTTTAAGCGTTTCTGGTGTTAATGTGGCAGTCGTGCCAGCTCCTGGGGTTTGAGCTGGGGTGGTGAGTGGGATGGGAGCTGCTGTCACCATCACCACAGTCAGTGCTTAAGCCAGGCTGGCCACAGTAGTGGGAATCCCTCTTGACAAGCACATAGGTGGTCAGCAATACCACCAAAACCAGAGGCGGGGATGAGGAGGGTTTGTACATCATCGTGCAGATCCCTGTAACACTTCTTCATAACAAAATTGGGCTCGAAGGGACCTGTGCAAGCAGTGCATGTAAAAAAAATATACTTTTTTTCTATTTTGCCACTCTTCTATTTTGCACCTGCATAACTTTAGCTCAGAAGGGTTGAGGTTGAACCCCAAGAGCAAGTGATGGAAGATACAGCGTGATGGTGGCTCTCAGTTTGGCCAATGCTGCCCGGCTGTGCCAAATGGCCAGGATCAGGCCTGGCTCATGATATTGCCCTTCCCTTTCTGCAGCCCTGCTGGCTTTCCCATGCTGGTCACAGTGAGCACGCCAAGACCCACTGCACACCCTCTTATCAATAACCAAGCTGGACCTGTGCCACACTAAGATCTGCGCTAATCATTGAGCAATTTCGCCTTCAGAACAGATATTTATAAACTGTGCTTTCTGTTTATCCAGCCAGGTGGAACATTTGATAGCTGTCTTTCACCACAAACACATTTTTAGCTGGAAATTACTCCCTCTGGTTATCTGCGGGTGCTGCCAGAGCTGACAAATGTGCCTGGGCAGGAGCTGATTGGCTCTGCGCACCCGGGCCCAACTTTAAAATTCAGCAAAGTGGGCACAGGCTCCACGGTCTGCCACCGGGATCTGCCTCCTACGGGGAAAGGTAATCTTCTTACCTAGTTTCCTGCCTTGTCTCTCCCTAGCCCTTTAGCTCTGCTGTCCCTGAGCAGGGCTTCTCCTGCTTTCACTCCGGGCAAGGCACAGTGGGGACGGGTACATCCCGAACCTCAGCTGTGCACATCCCTTGAGCTTATGTTGCTTTGTACTGGTGATCCTTGTGCATGGATTTCCTTCTGGTGTTTCCTGTACCAATGCTTGTATGGCTGAAGATAGTCTCTGGGATGGACCTGCAAGCCCAAGCCACGGTGGTTGGGTGAAATCAGAATTATTGGCCAACGGAGCTATTGCCTCCTGCCATTTGTCAGTGCTGTAAAAGCCTGCCACTTTCTTAATTCAGACTTAGGACTGAACAGCTTAGCTTGGAGTAACTTTGGGGGATCATTTATTGCAAACATCCACCCAAGCTGCTTTATCAGAGGCAGTAAAGAAGCTTTAATATCTGGTGTCAGAGTGCCCACTCGGAGCTGCTGGCCATGTCCTGTGCACATGGTGAGAGCATTGCCTTTGCTGTGAGGAATGCAGAGAGGCAGGGCAATGCCAAGGGCCACTGCAAAGCCTGGGAAAAGCCAGAGGTTGCTGGAAAACCCTGCTGTCATGGGAGCTCTGGGATAGCAGGAGCTTTTAGGTTGCTCCTAGCCAGGACTGTAGAGGACTACAAGTCCCAGGAAGACAAACTCCAGTGACACTTCGCTTTGTGCCTTCAGGAGCAGCCCAAGATGCAAACAGCTCTCATCTGCCTGGGCCTGTGCCTGCTCAGCACAGTCCTCTCCACACCCGTGAGTATGACTCTCCCTGGATTCCCAGCATGATGCTGGAAGCATGAAGTGTACTATCTGGTGCACCCTGGCGTGCTTTCAGGAGCAGGAAAACAGGAGTTGTACTCGTGTACAACACCTCTGGTGCTTGGGGAGGGGATTAAGGTGAACGGCAGCGTGAACCCAGCAGGAAAAAGATGTATTAGCACTGAGGTGGCTGAGCATGTCCCTTTAGTTTAGCATTCAGGGCATTGCACAAGAGCCAGTCTGGGTGGCTGTACCTCTTCCCATTGATTTCTGTGGATCTGAGTTGTGCCCAGTGCTTTTGGCTTGGGAACAGCCTGGGCGAAGCCATAGGAAGGGAGGTGTAGGGAGGATGCTCATCTTACCCATGTGAGTAACCGGGGTCAGAGGGGTGCCCACAATAATTTTCCAGATCTCTTCATGTGAAATTTTGACAGATATAACTAACACAAAGGGCAAACTGACATAAATATAATAGCAGCCATTTTTGTCCTGCATAACTGCTCAACATACTAAATACACAGCTGGAGAGAAAGTCTGCTCCTGGAAAAGGCTTGCTTTTTTGGCAGGATAAGGAGGAGGGAAATCCCATCTTCCCTGAGGGATGCGCCCCTGCCACGTGTCTTTTAGCCACCAGGGCAAGTTCTCACAGCGAGTTCTGTAGTCGGGCAGTCCAGGGGAAGGCAATAAATCAGTGCAGATTTGCCTTTCAGATAGTGGCACAAAAGAGAGATAGTTAATACTCTGCTGTGTAACCAGAGCTGTAATCTGGCCTTTGATACTGTTCACAAACAATAGCAGAATCTGGGAATATTTGATAACCTGGGGCGTGTTTCTGCCCCTTTCAGCTGGGCTTGGGATGTTTCAGTGACTAGTTTTGCTGAAATCAAAGGGGACTACCCTCCACAGGGCTGTCTCCCCCTCTGGCACGTAGGGAATGCCTGAAACCGCTTTGTGGGGCTCACAGGATGCTTCCACCACCAGGTGCCCCAAGCCTGAGGGATGCACTGGCCAATAACCCTCAAAAGACGCCAGGATAATTGGGGAGAGCTGGAAGCCTGCAAGCATGTACAGAAACCTGGCTGTGGGGAGCACAGAGTCTGCTGCTCAGTTGCCCGATAAACACTGGGAAGCACCACCAGTTTACAAGCTCTGGGACCCCATCGCAGGCAGATCCCAGCAGTAAGTTGGAGCATTCTGGTGTGAGCAATGGTGCCATGTATTAAAACTGCTTTGCAATAAAATGCTCTGCAGCAGACTCCAGGAAAAGGGTATTTGCAGACCAACAAGACCCTATGAAAAGTAGTGTGCAATGCAATCATGCTGTAGCAGAATTTGTAATACTTTTCAAACCCGGGAAATGGGATTTTCGCCTTTCCTACTATTGCTGTCTTTAAACCAGCACCCCAGGGATTGCCTGGGAATTTACTGGTTTAACAGCACAGTCTTCCCACCCTTCCCTGAACACTGTGATATGTCCATCATGCTGGACAGGGTGAGTGGCCAGCAGTGGGTACGGGCAACTGCCTGGACACAGGGGCAGTGTTTGATGCTTCAGCTCTTGCCCATGTTTTGCTGCCCACAGGTGCCACCACCACTGCCTGGGAGAGCTGCCGGTAACTGTGTGGGACAGCACCGGGTACGTATCCCTCTGCCACAACCTGGGGCCTCAGGGGGTACTGGTGGGACCCTGCTGCAGTGCCAGGCACAGAAAGGGAAGCTCCTGCCAATGCACTTAATGAGAATATTGTGAAGCTGGGTCATTTTCTTCTCCACCAGATACTTCTGAAAGGCTGCAATGCCAAGCATGGCTTCTACATTTTCAAATATGTCTACTCATTCTCAACACGGAGGAACCAGACGCAGATAAAGGTGAGGAGGTGGCCAGGGGATACGGCGGGGCCAAGCAGCCGTCCATCACCAGGGCTGGCCCTGACCTCTCCCTTGTGTGTGCTGCACAGAAAGAAGAGGCTGACCACCAGGGTATCATCCCCAGCCGCCAGCTGGATGAGGACAATGCCAGACGGGAGCCACCGGAAACCAGGACAGTCCCAGAGAACAGTGACAACAGCAGCACTGAAGCAATCGAGCATGGCATTGTCCTCAAGCCCGAAAACCACAGCATCCCAGGCATTAGCAGGGATGGTCCCAGTCCTCGCCCTGGCACTGGCACACGAGCACGTGGCAGTGTTGGAATTGCGAGTCCCACCCCATCCAGCTCAGAGGGCAGTGGCGATCTGGATTTGGTGGTGGAAGTTGATGGTGGTGTTCCCATTCTCCCTCAGGGTGAACGCCCCAGTGAGGTTGTGGTGGGGAACAGGTCCAGTGTCAGGATTGAGGACAAGGATGATGGTGCCCCCAGGGTGGGTCCACTGGAGGGTGCCATGACAGCTGGGAGGGAGAGGGCCCCTGCCACTGGAGGGGCAGGGGATGAGGGCAGCGGGGAGGCCACTGTCTCTGGCCAGGGGCAGGAGGGTGTCATGGGTGGTACAGGGACAGGAGGCACTGCTCTGGCCTCTGTCACTGAGAAGATGGAGGATGTCCAAGTTGATGCTGCAGGTGTGGATGAATACGCTTACATCCCCGACTCAGGCAGTGTCACCATCACCCATGGGAGCCAGGGCAGCACAGCCAGGGCCACCACCTTCACCCAAGTGTCTCCGGACAAGGATGACGAGNCAGGCAGTGTCACCATCACCCATGGGAGCCAGGGCAGCACAGCCAGGGCCACCACCTTCACCCAAGTCTCTCTGGACAAGGATGATGAGGTCAACATCTTCATTGGGAGGGCCAACATCCATGTGGCCGAGCAGGAGACCACCCAGGCTGGTGCCACTGTGGGAAGCGAGGATGACAGCATCCCTACTGTGGGAACAAGCAGCCCTCTCCCCAGGCTGGGCGTCACTGCTCCACCCAATGGTGGTGACGATGACAGCATCCCTGCTCACAGGCAGCCTGAAGGACAGGCCACCACTGCCACCCCAACCCGTGGGGACAGCATCACCAGCAGCCTTAGGGATGGCCACCTCACTGGAGAGGATGAGGAAGGTGCCACCACCATTGGTGTTGATGGAGAAAGACTGGTGACCCCTGTCCCCTGGAGAGTCACTGGTGGTGACATTACTGTCCCCACAGTGGCCAGCATCCATGGGAGAGATGATGATGAGGTGAGAGGTGAGGGACAGAGATTCCAGGGGAAGCCAGACCATGTGGCTATCACGACCCCCCGCCAGTGGGGTCATGAGGGGGCTGCTGCCACTGTCCCAGCCGAGGGGGTCAGCATCCGCCTGGTCACTACTGTGGCCTCACCGGGGATGAGCGAGGGGGACCGCACCACTCTGTTGGTGACAGCCAGCAGCCGTGAGGCAGGCACGAGCCCTGTGCCGGGCAGAGGAGGGAGTGGGGAAGTGGGGCCGGCCACCTCCCGACCCCGTGGGGTGGGACGGCCCGGCGCAGGGGTGAGGGTCCAGCCAGAGGGAGCAGGGCTGGACAAGACACTGAGGACGGACAAAGCACCATCCCCAAGTGGGAAACCCAGCAGCTG